>PVJA010032863.1:0-23718 GCA_004027025.1 Myocastor coypus
TGTCCATACACCAACTTCCCATGATGACGTAGCCATTACGTACTGCACACACGTACTAATGCAAGTGAAAACTGTAAACATAGATGTGAAGGAGCACGCTTGCTTGGATTTGCTGTCTACTTCATGCAAGGACGTGGTGTTTCAGGGATCACAAACCCGTGCTCATCTTCTGCAGACTGGCTATTTATGGAAACTGGAAAAGCTGAGTTAAAATCTTTTATATTGGCAGCTTTCAATTCCTATCATTTAGGGAGGAATGATGTCACATTAGTTGATAAAGTTCAACATGACACAAGCACAACATCTTAGTCACTTGTAAGCATGCAGCTGCAGGGTGCTAATTTCATTCACACTGCTGTACAGCCTGCCATTTATAGAACACGGCTCTTATAGAACAGCCATTTGTAAACCTAAACTCTGCATTGCTGTGTTTTACAAACCAGTAACACTCCCAACATATTTTGCAGTCAAGCCATTTATCAGAAGAGGATTTTGCAGGTGATTTTTCAAAATTTATTACCATCATTGTTGGATTCTCACAGTGGGATCTGGAGGGGGAAGAGACATAGTGAGAAGACATGGAGAAAGACGACATTTCTTAATCTATGTCTGAGTTGGCTGGATTTCAGAGCACCTTTAACTGAATCTGTGGAAACTGGAATCCAAGAAACAGGCTGGGCTAAGCCTCCATCAACATGAAAAGTACTCTTGAGGCTGCACTTCCATTAGAGCTCGGCATTGGCACTTGTCTGACTCAGACAGCTGCCTGCTTGCACGGAGTAAGCGGGATGGTGGGGAGAAATGCGCAGTCCTTAGTAAGTCAGTGGAGACTCACTAGTGTAGATTCAGTCTAGGATTCATACTTTGAACTTTTTGATGGCATTGGAATTCAGGAATAATTGAGTTCTGATTACATAGTGCGATGTTTTTTTCTCCTGAAAAGTTTTTCTTAAAACAATAAACCTAAGAAGGAGAAACATTTTTAGATAGATAGATGCAGTTCAACAACATAATTTTAATTGAAATAAATCAGATGCACATGCTTAAATATTGGGTTGTTTCTCCTGGTGATTAAAGACCAAAATGGTGCATAGATACTGGAACTCAAGAAGAAATATTCAGGGGGGAGGGGCACAGGCAGGGAGGAGCGAGAAGAAAAGAAAGAGAAGAGGGATAAAAAAGAAAAAATAATAAAAGGAAAACAAGAAAAACAAAGCTTTATAGACGAGAAGGAAAAGAATTGAAGGGAAGAGAGAGGGACAGATAAAAAGTGAAGGTCTATTATATACAGGTAAAAATTTTCTGTGATGAAAGTGATCATATGTGTATGGATGAACTTTTAAAAGATAATAACCCTAAAATTGACATTAATTTAGAACATATAAAGTATTATTGTATATGTAGCTGTGGTTCCTCAAAGGCTCATAATCATGAGCTTTATTTAACAAAACGGAACATCTAGTACCTGCCAGTCACCGTAGCAATGTTAGAGACAATGCTGAAAACCAGAAATCTACGATGACGACATGATTTCTCCCAGGTGACTTTTATGCCTTTTGCTGGAGTTCAGACGGTTTCACTATATATGCACAAGGATGTAAAGTCCTGTATGAACAAGTCCAGGATAATTGATTGGGTCTGACAGGCACTGAAGAACTGAATGATACCACCGGGTCACTTTCATGTCAGGTAGCATCCCAGGAACAGAAAGACCTTTGAAGTACAGCAGCTGTCCTACAAGCTGACACAGGGCACCTGAGGACTGAATATCCTCATAAATGAGGTCGGGGCGAGAACATGTTTCTGACTTGGACAAAGGCCAGGAAAGCATTTGCTGCAGGTCAGACCCTGTCCAGCAGGGGGCGCAGCCTCCTAACCCAGCTGCATTTCCTGTCTTAACTGAAGGCTTAGGCTCATGGTCTCGCTATCCCTCTGACAGTTCTCCCTGTAAAGCATCAAGAGCTTTACTTAGAGGATATCCTAAAGATGAGCACTTCCGCCTGCTTAGTGACTGTCATAGTCTTGATAGTTGGTAAGTGAAATGAGTCTTGCAGCGAGGTCTCTTTTGTCTATGATGTCACAAAATCTTTCAGTTTCTCTAAGAACTTTTGCCTTACATGACACATATCTGTTTTTTCCCCAGGAAGAACAGGTGGACAATCAGTGACCCAGATGGGAGGCCACGTGTCTATCACAGAAGGGGGTCTTCTGAGCATCAACTGCTCCTATACAGCCACAGGCTACCCTGCACTTTTCTGGTATGTCCAGTACCCCAGGGAAGGTCCACAGCTTCTTCTAAAAGCCGCGAAAGCCACCGAGAAGGGAAGAAGCAAAGGGTTTGAAGCCACGTATGATAGAGCAGCCAGCTCCTTCCACCTGGAGAAAGCCTTCGTGTGCGAGTCAGACTCGGGGGTGTACTACTGTGCTGCGAGTGACACAGTGGCAGGACCTGCAGGGGGAGCTGAGCACGAACTCCGAGCGGCGACCGGGGACCTGGCTGCTGGGTGTCTGCCTCTGAGCTCACTGTGCTTTCAGCTCAGTCTCTGTCATGTGGTTGATGAAAAACCCTATGCTTGTCTATAGTACAACCAACAGTGACATCCCCAAGTCAGCTTTTCACTGGTGAGGTTGAAAGCAAATTTTACAGTGATAGTCCTCTTTGCAGGGCTGAAATGGTTTTAGGATAAAACCCAGGAGGCCAGTGCTGTAGGCTCTGTACTTATATTTGCCGTCAAAGTCCCCACCAGTGGGTCACCTGGGTGGATAATGATGCCTTATTATTATTAAAGAGTCAAATGTGCCATCTTAATATTGTCTCCCTAACAGAAAATGGAAGGACAAGTGACAAGAGAGCCACTGCCTCCCAAGGTCTCTCTTCATAGAGAAAGAAGGGAAGAGAGGAAAACAAGAGGAACATAAGCTCAGTGCTGAGCATCCCCTGTGCTCTTCCTCTTCTTATTCCCAACCCCGAACCTGGGAACCGCTGACCTTCTTAATCTCTTCACAGTTGGCCTTTCCCAGAATGCCTTTAGTTGGAGTCCTAAAGGGCATAGCCTTTGCAGTGACTGCTCTCACTTAGCTATATGCACATAGCTTTTCTCCACGTCTTCCATGACTTGATAGGTCTTCCGCTTAAGAGCTGAATAATATTCCTTTTGATAATGAAAGCATAGTCCATGTATTCACGTAATTCATATTTGTTTCTCCTAGATTTTGGCAACTAACAATACAACTGTTATACATGTCTCTGTGCATTTTTTGCTGTGGACATGTTTTCAGTTACTTTCAGCCAATATTAAGGTGCAAAATCTCTTGATCACATGGAGTCTACAGGAAACATCTAATCTATCTCCTATTGTGTCTGTGTCACTCTACTTTCAGTCAATGGCCTAGAAAATGCTTTGCCAGGACAATCCCAGCACATTGCTCCAAAGTGTGCTTTACTAATTAGGCTAAGTATTTCTTAATCCAGTCAGTTAATATATAATTAACAGACACAACCCAATGCTTATAACTTAACACTCGGGCATGTCTCTAATTACATTTAATCTCAGAATAAAGACAACAGCTGCCTCAGGATGTGATCATGACAGTGTAGAGGATGGAGACAAGACTTAGTACATTCACGGAGAGCCCACAGGGGCTATTTCCACCAACTGTCCAGCATTAGGGAGACTCCCTGGGGAAGAGCTCTCTTACTTTTGTTTAGAACATCAGAAAATGTAAGAGAAAAGCAGGAGAAAAACAGCTGGGCAGTTTTTTGGTGGGAAAAGGAGAGGATGATGGCCAGACACAGTGTGCTTCCTGAATCTAAACTTCTTGTTTAACCATTCAGTTTTCACACAGTCTGTGTGTTTTGGTGCATACTCTAATCATCCATTCCTCAGCCAAGTCTTTCAAGAATAGCCGATTCATAATCCACCACTTCCTTCTCCAAAATGCAAGGCTGTATTTCTCATTTGATGCTCAATCTTCTCCTAACATTGCACCCTTTTTAATGTAGTTTAAACAACATTTATATACCTATGAAAGGTCAATCAACATTTTGTTCAAAGAAAAAGAGATATCTGCTTAATGTATGTGAATATATGCAGGAGCATATTAACAAAAGAAGAAACCAATGCTCATGGCAGTTACAGTCATGCTTCTATAATCCCTACGCAGTCATAGCTGACACTTCTACTTTTTTTTTTTTTTTTGTCTTTTTGAAACAGGGTCTCGCTGTGCAGTTCAAGCTGGCCTTTAGCTCACTTTTGTAGCCCAGGCTGGTCTCGAACTTGCACCGGTCCTCCTGCTCAGAAGACCCCCTTCTGTGCTAGACACGTGGCCTCCCATCTGAGTCACTTGCACCGATCCTCCTGCCTCAGTGCTAGGATTACAGGCATGCGCCACAACACCCAGCTATAGCTGACACTTATAATTTCCCTGTCCCACCCATTATGTGTTCCCTTTGCCTTCAGCATGCACCTCAGTGTATCTTGCTTCTTTTTTTTTTCTAAGCTTTATTTTTTTATTCATTTTAACGAGAAAAAAAGATAAAATAGCAATGAAACAGTTTCAAAACAAGTTAGTAGGATGGTTACAATAATTAATACCACGCATATTGTTGTCTTCATGGTAGTTATTCAGATGACAAGGTACATTGAACTAAGACAAAGTAGCTGTGTATCTATCCTAACCCTCTTATATATATTTTTTTCTTTCATTTTCAAGTTTCAATACTAGGAGAAAATATCATACCATGTCTTATAAGTAGATTACAAATCACAGGTACAGTATGGATCATGATACAAAAAGTATAATTAAACAATATTCAGAAAATTAATTAAATACTAATTAATTAATTAAATATTTCAAAATAATATTCCAAAATTCAAATCAAATCATGAGTCCAACTTAGAAGTCAGAATGTTGTGTAGCATATGTTGAAATCTGTAATCAACTTAGAGTATTCGAATAGGTTAATATATAGAAAGATATCAACTAATAAAAATTTTCCACAGTAGTAAAGAATTACTAAGAATAAAACAACACAAATACTGGAATGGCAAATATATGAGCAGAGCTTCTAACAGTTTGGAGATAGGATATTGCACAAAGTTCTAGTGTGTCATGAACACGGACTGTGTCCATGATGCTTACTGGTGACCAGGTGTCACTTGTGGGAGTGAGCTACTGCTATTTCCTTGGTATCCACACTGTAGATCCAGACAGAATCATGACCCATAGGGTGCAGGAGAAGTCCATTTGTAGAATATGCTGATGGACATATTCGGCCACTGCATATAAAAGAATAGTTGAAAGACAGCTTTTGTATACCTCTTTTTCTCCTGTGTTTAGTTACTTGCCCTATTTGGTGGCTTCTTTCCATTCTCCAACATAGAATTGTGGTCATTTTGATCCCTCTCTAGAGTACTTTTTAGTAGACTATGCAGGATTGGCTTTGCAATCATGAAATTCTTTAGTTGTTCTTTGTCCTGGAAGAATTTCACTTCTCCAATGAACTTGAAAGAGAGTTTTGCAGGGTATAGCAGTTTGGGCTGGAATTTGTTTACTTGCAAAACTTGAAGTACTTTGCTTCATGCTCTTTGTGACTTGATGGTTTGCAAAGAGAAATCTGCCATTATTCTAATGGATTTTTCTTTAAATGTGATCTGTTTCTTTTCTCTAGTGGCTTTTAGTAAACTGTTCCTGTGCTGAATTTCTGGGATCTTGATTATTATATGTCTGGGTTTTGTTTTAATTGGGTTGATGTTTTTGGAGTTCTGTATGCTTCAGTTACCAAATGTCAAATTGTTTCCCCATCTTTGGGAAGTTTTCTGCTATTACTACTGCCCATATTCTTTTTATATCATTTCTACAGACTCCTCCTTTCTTATTGATGCCTATTAGTCTCACATTGTTCATCCTTGTATTATCTTGCTGGTGTTGAATTGTTTTCCTTGCATCCTAGTTGTTAAGAGATCTTTGCTTACCTCTTCATTAGCTGCAATGGTGTCCTTAAGGTCTGAAAGTCTATTTTCACTTTCATTGAAATGGCTTTGGCATCTTATGAGGGAGGTTTTAAGTTCCTGTATAGCACTTTGAATCTGCTTCATACATTCTATTATTTTCCTATATTGCTCATTCAAGGATTCCATCATTTTTCTATTCTCCTTTATCTTTTTATCAGTATGTTTAGAAGCACTTAGTACTCTTTTTATTGTAGGTATTATTTCTTTTTTTATTTCATAAATTATTTCTGATCTTATTTCCCCTATAACTTCTACAGTTGTTTCTTCATTTTAGATGCTATTATTTGAGAAATTTCAGGTATGTGATTTACAATTTCTTCTATAGTATTAACTCCTGTGTTTGTTGTGGGTGGGCTCAGGGCCTGAGAGCACATTTGGCTCCTTCTCTTTGTCCTTTTGTGTAGTTTGCCCTATTTGGTGGGTTCTTTCCATTCTCCTTCAAAAAATTGTGGTCATTTGGATCCCTGCCTTCTGATCTTTGGTGTAGAGCTTTGGTAGAGGTCTTACCTTAGCACCAGATCTGGATCTACCAAGTTCAGCCTTGTCCAGGTGGGTGTGGTGTGGGTCTGGCTGTTGAGCTCCACTTCTTCCTGCTGCCGCCCTTGGAGCCAAATATACCCCTTTGGCAAGATGTTCTGCTCCTGGATCAGCTGGGTGGGTCTTGTCTCTAGTCTCCCTGAAGGGAGTTCTGTGGCAGTTTTCCACACTGAGCATGCCAGACCTGGTTGCTGGGTCAAATGAATTTCTGGCAGGCCCATGGTGTTGTACATCACACACCAGGCCTGGTTGCTGGGTCAAATCACATCTTGCTTCTTTACCTGGCAAAGTGACCCAGCCTTCATTCTTGAGCAATCAAATCCTTTTGTCATCTTGCCTCAATTAGATTGTGCAGTTTCCCACTGATCTTAATAAAAGGGTGTGATATACTAAGAGATGTCCTGAAAGGCCTTAAATACTCCAAACTTACTCCTCATTTCACCGTGAATTAATCCAAGTTCCCCTTAATGATCTGCATCAATCACTGCAACAAACATCAGAAACCTTCCTTAGTCAGCTGGCTCAAAAGTATGCAGAGACCAAAATACCCAAGAGAAAGTCTCAGTGTCTAGCTCCCAGTGGAATCACTGCTGTGCCTCATGGTAGCCTTTTCCCCACTTCAACTAAGACTTCTAGGCCATCAAAATATAAGGTCGCTGGGACAGGAGGCAAAAAATTTTCTAGTGGGCCAGTCAGGGTAATGGTAATTGGTACCACTCCCATTTTCACCCCTCCCAGGAATCCTGGCTATTGCTGAGTATAACACACTGGAAGTTTCTGGAGAATTTATCGTGCTTTCTGTAGATCCTTGCCCCAGCTCCTGCATGGTGTTTTCACCTGGGTAGTGCTGTAACTACCTCTTTCAAAGGCTGTTCCACTGTTCTATCAGTCCAGCTGCTTCTCCATAGAAGGTAACATGGAGAAGTACAATTAGTAAAATCCATTAACATGAACCCATTTATGTAGTTTTTTGGTTGTGAAATGCATTCCTTGGTGTAGTGGTTGATACAATGTGTCAACTTGGCTGAATGACTCAGCAGCCCGGTTCCCTGTTGGTGGGAGCCACACTCTGGGGTACAATTGGTTCTTCCCTGGAGTGTCACCAGGGCTTGCCTAGGATATGATTGGATTTCTCCCTAGAACGGGATCAAGGGCCCGTCCTGGGGTATGATTGGTTCCACCCTAGGGTGCAATGAGCCCACATCAGAATGACTGAGCACAAAAAGACATTTTAACGGGCTGAAGGAGGAGTCAACACTTCACTTCGTCGGAGAAGCTTCCGTCTTCGCATTCAGACTGGACTTCATCATCTGGCTTGCAGTGCAGACTCTTTGGCCTCCAGCTTAGATCTTTCGCCATCTGTCACAGACTCTTCAGCGTCCATCTACAGACACTTCAGTCTTCCATTGCAGACCCATCAGGCGACAGAGACTTACACGGAGTGCTGCAGTGAAGTCCAGGCCTCGGGATTGAATTCTTCAGTTCGGAGTGTGCAGACGCCCTGTGCGAGCTTCCTCATCTGACTCTCTGGCTATTGTAAGCCAATCTCACAATTTCTTATAGGTTGTATATTTGGTGTTAACATCCATTCCTTATATCTATTCTGTTCCTCTAAGTAAAACCCTGACCAATACAGAATTTGGTACCAGAGAAGTGGGGTCATTGCTGTGACTAACCTGACCATGTGGATTATAAGCTTTTGGAAATGGCTTATGGAAAGAGATAGGAAAGGTTCAGAGATGTTGGCTAAAAACAAAGCACTAGAACAGCTTTGGCTGTTCAGCTTGGGCGATTCTGGTCAGAACTTAGACCAGAAGACTGACAGAAGGCCTGCCTATAAAGACCAGGCTGAGGAGGTTTCTGCTGGGAAAAAGGATAGCATTGGTCATTGGACTCCAGATGATTTGTGCTATGGATTGGCTGAAAGTCTTTCAGAATTTTGCTCATGCCCAGAGACTTAGCCTAAGACTGAGATTAAGCATGGTGGACTGATTACTCTTTCAAGAGACATTTCAATGCAGCAAACTGTTGGGGCAGTGACGTGGTTGTTGTTGGTAGCTTTTAGTCAGATTTATGTTGAAAATCAAGAGAAAAGACCCAAGCAGGATGATTTAACATGTGAGTTTGGCCAGAAAGGAAACACCAGGAAAGCTGTGGACTGCAAAGATGGAGCTGAGAGGATCTCCATTGCTGGGAAGGAACCAGCGAATCAAAAAGATGTCCTGAGGGCATCACAAGAGTTGGCAGCTCTCTGCACTTTGCAGCCCCAGAGTTGCAAAGGAGAGAGGCTTTGCCTTGAGAAGAAGGCCACAGAGACCCAAGTACCAGAATGGCGGCAGCGGCCAAACCAGGTTCCAAAATGGTGCTGGCATGGAGAATTTGTTCCTAGGAATCAAGGTCAGAGTGTTCACCAATCCAGGCATTCCACCCCTACAAGCAAGAGAGGAGGTAGCCTGGGAACTGCTCCAGCTGGCAGCAGAACCTGGCATCATCCACATGGCATTGGTTTTAGGAGCATTCAGAATGCAAGAGCTATTGCTGCTGCTCTGCTGCCCTGATTGATTGGCTGCCTCTACCACCATTTTGCTGCTGATCTGCCACCATGAACTGGATGCTCTCCGCCCTTCTCCACTCAGCTTTGGGTCAGCCAAATATGGACTGAAACCTCTATGAACTGTGAGCCTAAGAAACCTTTCCTTCCTTCATTTTGAGTGTCGGGTATTTGTCCCAGCAACGAGCAACAGTTAACTAAGACACAATTAAAGAAAGATCAACAGCCTAAGCAATCTGTGGTACATTATCAAATATACAGATCTAAGGATGGTAGAAATCCTAGAAGGAGAAATGGGAGATTGAAGGAAAAAAAATATTGACTAAATGATGACCAGGATCTTCTGCTGCTTGATGGGCGACATGAATCCACACATTCAAGAATTCACCATGCACTAACTGGGGGGTGGGTAGGACTGACGGCAGCACACTGCAGTGCATTTGCTAAAGATAAGGACAGACTGAGGAGTTGAAAAGCTACAAGAGCCAGATGTGGTGGTGCATGGCCTGTAACCCCAGCACTGGGAGGCTGAGGCAGGAGGATCACCTCAAGTTTGAGGCCAGCTTGGAATACATGGTGAATTCAGGGCTAGCTGAACTACATAGTGAGACCCTGTTAGGAAATATCAAACAACAAACAAACAACCAAACAAACACACCAAGGAAAGATGAAGCAAACAAAAAGCTGCAGGACTGAAATAACAAATGATATGTGGGGAAACTTCAACTGGATTAACGGTCTGTCTCTCATCAGGGACCTCAGAAACCCGAGGAAAGTAGAATGATGTGATGCCTGACATGCTGAAGGAAAACACAGAGTCAGCCTGCAAATCTACACTTTTAAAAACTATATTTAAAAAACAAAACAAAAATAGAAGCAAATCAAGTAAACAGAAAGTGGAAACAGACCACATAGATGGTGCTCATCACGTGTGTGTCTTCCCTGCAGGACTCTGAATAGGAGTCCCCGAGGCTGAAATGAGAAGGCACTGGACTGCAGCAGCCTGGATCCATACTAAATAAATGAATAATAGTAAAGGTAATTATAGTTATATAAAGCCAGCAATTTTCCTTTATAATTGAAAAGACAAGTGTGTAAATGTGACTATAGGTATATTAGTAAAAATACAATGGGTAAATTCTGTGTTTCTGTGGGGTCTTGTCAGGTAGCAAGGTCTGATTCGTTGTTGCTATTTTCTAAATTATACAACTGATATGCTCCTAGTGGGCACATTAGCATTTCCCGTAAGTGAGGCTGTCTTCAAATGGGAACTTGTTTTCCATTTCTTTGATGTTCTCAAGATATGCACACATTATTTTCCACTATGGTAGATGAACACTGCTGAACACTGGTGGGCAGTGGGCAGTGCTATGGGTGTCCTTGAGCTGGCTGCTATCACACTGCTCCTCAGGCACCTGAACAGCTTCAAGAGCTTTAGACTCCAGGGCACGTGGGAGCTTCATAGGATGATGGTGAACCTGGGTGAATTCTGTTATTTTCCAAATGCCAGTGCAGCTCTGGGTCCTGCACACAGTAGAATATATGTATTTGTTGTTGTTACAGTTCTGAAAAAGAGGCAAACTTGACATGAAGACTGGGTTAAGGGCCACAACCCTACTTTTAATATTTCACATTTTTAAAACAATTTTTAAGGCTGTGATGGTTCTAGCTGATGCTACTGTCCTTCCTCCTTTGGCTTTGGCATTTCCTGGGACATTTTTGTCTGTACATCCTATTCTTAGAGATTAAATTTCAAGCGTCTTCCCCTGATTCTCTTTCCTATGCAGCTGTGGTTGGAAACAGGGAAGGTATGAGCAGAGCATCCCTGGTCGGGGCTGAGGACGCACACTTGAGTAGAGAAGGGGTCCTGTGTTACCGGCTTCCAGCCTCCTGCGTCTGCACCAGTGCAAGACAGGATGTGGAGCAAGGGAAATCAAGGATCCTCAGGTAGGATCCTGACTCAGTTAAACTCCTGGTGGATCTCAGTCTCTATTCAGTATGGCTTGCTGAGTAGGACAGAACAGAAATACAGGGAGCAAGACTGAGCAAGCCATTATCCTTCAGCATCAGTCAGCCCTGGGCACCAGGGCTTAATTCAAGAGAAGGGAATAGAGGCCTTCAGAAAATACACAGCAAAGCTAGGTTTTACTGAGTGAAAGCTCCGTTGCAACACAGGCCCTCACTGGTGCCAAGCTGAACAAGATATTCCAAGCTCATCCACTTTCTGGCCTGGATAAAAATATCAACACATCCCAGGCTGTGGGCTGGAGCCATGTGTTTAAAGCAAGATATGAAGTCATCGTGTTTTGAAAGGAATCTTTCAATGCTAAGAAGCTGGTCTAAAAATCGGAGAAGAGGGAGTTGGATGGGGCAGCTAAGCTGACGCCTAGGAGAGCCGCGCAGCATGAGATGCTCCTTGGGCCACACCTACATCTCCACAATGGAGGTGACAGAGATGCGAATGATTCTCAGTGCAGCGACATGACTCTTTGGGGTAAGCGCTCTTGCTCAGAGAAGAGCTGCACTGGACATAAAACATATATGCACGTACACACCCACACGTGTAGCCTGGAATGAAAAGATTTCTAAAGTGTATAATTTCACTAAAGTTTCAGTTTTACATTTAACAGTTTACATGACAAAGATCAGTATTCTGATATTTCTTTGCTCACTAAGATAGGTCCACAAGAGGGCAGTGTCTCCTTAGACAATTCTGAAGGGGGGAGGGAGGGAGAGAGAGAGAGAGAGAGAGAGAGGCTGACAAAAGTAGGGGTGAAGAAAGCAACTCTTTTCTAATTGGGCAAACAGAATCTTTCTTTTTTTTCTTTTTGTCTTTTTGAGACAGGGTCTCGCTATGCAGTTGAGGCTGGTCCTGAGCTCACTTTTGTAGCCCAGGCTGGTCTCGAACTCACACCAATCCTCCTGCCTCAGCCTCCGGAGTGCTGGGATTACAGGCGTGAGCCACCACGCCCGGCTCAAACAAAATCTTTTAGCTAGAAACATTTGAACATTTGAAGAACACATACTCTGTTACAGTTTAAAATTTGAAATTCTCATTGAAATAGGAAAAAATGATGGACTCCTTTGATGTTTTACTGATGATTCTGTGTCTTCAGCTGAAAGGTGAGCCCCAAGATTCCTGTAGAAACTGATGCATAAGGTGAAAGTTGTCTATTCCACGCTTGAGAGAAGAAACATGAATGATTTTCCCTTTGTATGAAGGAGGCCAAAAGCCCATGATATAGTAGTTTTGATTCTAGAGAGCAATCACCCCGACCCAATCATTCCTCTTGGTCTGACCCTTGTCTTTTCCCCCAGCGGTGAGCAGCCAACAGGAGGAGGTGAACCAGAGTCCGGAGATCCTCGGCGTTCCAGAGGGAGCCAGCGCCTCTCTCAACTGCACTTATAGAACTACAAGTGGTTCTCCAATCTTTATTTGGTATCGACAGTACCCTGGGAGAGGCCCCGAGCTGCTGCTGTTCATGTACTCCAGCGGTGACAAACAAGAAGGAAGACTCACAGCGCGGCTCAGCACAGCCAGCCGACATTTTTCTCTGCACATCAGAGGTTCCCAGCACAGCGACTCAGCCACCTACCTCTGCGCAGTGAGCACACAGTGCTCCCCAGGCACCTGCAGCTGCAACCCAAACCACAGGGCGCTGGTAGGCTTGAGGGAGCAGAGACCCAAGGGCAGGGAGGTTCTGCTTCTGCTCCAGATTCAGAAGGGGTTGAGAACGATTGCAGGGATGGCTTGGTGGTTATATTTTCTAGTTTTCTGTTAGCCCTCAAGTTAAGCATTTTATTGACATATCGTTGAAGTGTGAATGGATTTAATATTTACATCTTTATGAGACTGAAAACAAATGTACACCAAAAATAAAACCCATAAATAATGCTATAAACAGCCAGTGAATCTAAATTCTTTTTTTTTTTTTAATATCAGGAATCTAACTCAGGACTTCATGTTTACCAGCAGGCGGTGTACATTGAGCTAAATCCCTGGTCACTTTTCTTCTTTCTTGTTTAAAAATTTATGTAAAATTGATATAGCAAAAAGTGTAAATATTTAATGCATACATCCTAATGCCTAGTCTAGACTTACATTAGAAATGTACTTCAGAGGACTAGTTTTGAGAATGCTTTTATACATGAAGAAAATATTAGGAGATGTTCCCACACAGTTTTTTTTCTTTTTACCTTTGCTCTTTTCTATTCGGTTTCTGAAGATGTTTGATATACTATGCTCAGAATGTGCTAGCAAAATAAAAATTCAAAGACAAGAAAGAAGACATGAAAAAATTTACTTTCAAAAGTAATTTTTATGTCAGGAATGGTTTTATAGTCCTTCCACTGTTTTTACTTTCAGCTGTGCCATCCCCGGGTTAGGTAAGGACCTGAGTGAGGGGAAGAAAAGACTGAAGTCAGAGAATGAGGATTGTACAAATGAAAACCTCAAGCTTTGCAGAGATCAAAGCCCAGAGCAGGCCTCTCCTGCTGTCCTTGAGCACAGGCTGCGTGAATCTCAGGCCTACAGTGTGACTCCTGTGGTCTGGGGTGTGGCATCAATGTGGGGAGCCCCGGGGGGCCCTCCGCCTCAGTGTAGAACATGACAGCACAGAATGAGTCCAGATCTCATGCGATGATCTCATGAGCTTCTCTCTGAGAAGCTGTCTAGAAGAGCTGCAGACACCAGGGAGGCTGTTCTCATGGCTGGAGACCTGTATGGATCAGCAGGCTCTGACCACATGGGATTGAGGGTCTTCTGGGAAATGGTGAGAGGCGATGGAAACCCTGGAGATCCTATGTCACTGTCCAGGTTAAGGTGGTGTCTTATGAGGTCACGCAATGACACCGCAGACAAAGGAGGCAGTTAAGGGGAAACGTTATTGGAAATATAAAAGGGAACGAAAGCTGATAGTCAGGAGAAGTTCTGAAAAGGGTTTGCAGAGAGGTCTTTTATATCTAGGTGGACAGGTCTTTGGCTGCAACACATCAAAGCGTTCTTGGCTTAGCCAAGAGAATCTGGTTATTGACTGTCCATGCTCTCATATAACCTATGCAGACATAGAGCATACAGTCATCCATGCAGCCCTTGGACGTTCAGGCATCTTTCTATGTAAACAGGAAGAATAAAGTCAAAGGGAGGGACAGGTTCAGTTAATGTGGTCACTTCTCTGCTTTTACATTTGTAACTGTAGTGATCTACATGGCTTGAATCAATCCTTAACCCTGGCTGTTTTCTTTCCGCAGCTGACCAGCCAGACTTCACCTTAGGTGCTGTCTCCTGCTAGCTGCCTATACATAGGCTAGATAGCTGAGCTACCTCTCACAACAAGCAGGTCCTCTTGCCTTGACTGCTGACACTGTAGATTTGCCCTGACACGTCCATCAACTCCAGAAGAATCTCTCTGGCCTGATAGGTATAAGACACAGTATATATGTATAGACAGGTATAGACACAGTATATATATATATTAGTTATTTTTCTCTGGTTTTCAGACCATATACCCAGCAACCAAAGTCAAAGGAAGAAAGCTTTATTTAGCTCACGTTTGTGGAGGTTTCAGTGCATGTTATGCAGGCTACAAGGCAGGGCGGCAAAAGGCAGAGGACAGCAGTTCATGGCAGTGAAAGACAACAAAAGCAGCAAGAGGAAAACTGTATTCCCAGTGTATTTTTGCTGTTTTAATATTTCACCTAGATTGCTAGGAGTACAGTGGTGCCCAAGTAGTCAGGGCCCTGATGTAGTGGTCATGCCCACTTAATGCCAGCATTACACACTAGGCTCAGCACCTAAACACAAACCATAATCACACATTCAGTTGAATTATAGGATGTAAATCCAAAGCTTTATTTACTATAAAGTGGATATTGTGGTTTCCTACTATCATAGCTCATATGTTGTCCTGTGTGTCAGAAAAACTTAGAAACCGAGAATGATTTCTGTTCAGTGTTATTCAGATAGTCACTAAGTGACATCATTCAATCAGAATTTGCTTCTAACTTTCATCCTATGTAATTGGTGATTCTGAATAAATGTTTTCAAGTGAACAGAACAAAATGGACTACTTTTGGAAGATAAAAGAAAGCTGGGTTAGAATGAAGACATTTAAACTGTGGCTCCATCTTGAAAGAGATTCTTTAGTGAGATTCTTGATTTATTATAAATATATCTCTAGGGCTATCACAACATGCCTGTAAAAATAGCTTTATACAACCTTCCATGCACCACCTACTTGGAAACCCCAGGAATGTCCGAGCCCAAGAGCATAAGCCCAGCCTAGACCACTTAGTGAGGCACCATGTTAAGGAAGCTGTCCTTAGTTACTGAACTAAAAGGCACATAGAGTCTCTGTATTTGAAGACATCACTCAGCCTAGACCTGTTCTCCAATTTCATCAAAGGTCTCTCATGTCTTTGCCTGTGGAAATCACTGATTTTCTTTTTCTTGGTGTGCTTCTTTTTTTTTTTTTTTTTGGCCAAGTATTTGTCCACTACTTTTGCCTTTTTTTGAGTCAGGTTTTGAAATATTAGGAAAGAGATTTTAAAAGTTGTGGTAAAATCTCTTGAAACATGTTTTAACAGAACCCTAAGTATACATTTTGATATTATCTACAGGTGTGATGTCATACAGTCAAACACTGGAACTTGTTCACTCTTTGACTAAAACTGCACTCCTTGATCAATCTCTCCCCATTTCCCTTCCCCTCAGGCTTGGAGCCTACTCTGCTCTCTGAGCCTGAGTTTGATTATTTTTTGAAATCAGGGATTGAACTCAGGCCCTTGGGCTTGCCAGGCAAGCACTTATTCTACTGAGCTATGTCCCCAGCCCCCTGAGTTTGATTTTAGAGACCTGATGTAAGCAGAAGCTTGCAGTGTTTATCTTTCCATGATTGTCTTATTTCACTCAGCACCATTCCCTTGGTGTTCACCATGATGCATCAACAGGATCACCATCAACTTTAAGGTGGAATAATATTTCATTGTGATCTATACCATACTTAATGATCCATGGATTCACTGGCTGATATTACTTTGTTTATTCAAAACATCTTGAGCATTTTGAATGGTGTGACAACAAATAACAGACTGCGTAGTTCGGTTTGAGATACTGACTTCTGTTGGGAGCTGAAGTTGATCACACGTGGGGGGGCAGGACGAGGCCTCATTGCCTAAAGCAGTCAGGTGTCTCAGTCTCGAGAAAAATATCCTGCCTCAATTTTGAGGGTAATTAATCACTAGGCAACCTTGTATCTTACAACTTTGGAAAGGTGTAAATGAAGCTTCTCACTATTCTTCCAGTGGCTTTGCCTACATGTTCACCACCAACCCTAGCTGTCATTTCTTGTCTTTATTTTCTGAATCCTCTGGTCATTTTTTCCCATGGACTACCAAGTGACCAACAGATCCCTCCAGATTTCAATTTCTTTTTGCATAAATACCTGGAGAAAAGATTGCTAGATCCTATGCTGATTCAATTTTTAATGTTTTCTAGACCCTCCATACTTTTTAAAACCTACTGGCTGCAACATTTTCCATGACTGTGACCCATATAAAATATGGCAGACATGCACAGTAAATATTTAAACACAAACTTTTTTACAATAAAATATATTATCATGAATCCCTCCCTTGCTTTGAGAATACGTATCAGATAACTGTTACTGTCGAAAGCAATTCTGGAAGTTGTTTGTTGTGAGTGTTTTTGTGAAGTGCCATAAATATATGGTGAATTCTTGTTGATTACCAAGAATTATCCAACAGAACACCATGCTGATATGATACAGTGATGTATCTTCACCTACCTTATGCAGAGGACCTGGTACCGTGTGACTTTGGCTCTTTCTCTAAGTCAAACTGACCATAAATGATAATTTTAAAAAATTATTATATATATATTTTTTTTTTCATGTATATATTTGTTTTCCCCCCTTATTGTAGGGTCTCCAGGGTGTTCAGGGTCTCACTACTAGACTGAATTCAGAATGATCCTCCTGTAATCCTTCCCAAGAGCTGGGATTCCAGGCATGTGCCACCACGCTCAGTCTTAATTGCCATCTCAGCGTACCCTGGGGGCAGGGCCAGCAAGTCAGGCCCTGGAATCTAATCCCTGAACCCTGTGGCTGCTTGCAGGCGCTTTAATCCACTGAGCTATTTGGCTGGCCCTGCATTTATGTATTCGGTACAGGTCTCACTACTCAGCTTAGACTTGTAGTCGTCCTCCTGTTTTCATTCTCCCCAGCGCTGTGATTACAGGTGTGTACCACCATACCTGGACTTGTTTGCTGGTTCAGTGTGCCTTGCAGGTGCAGCTAGAGAGACACGCAGGACATGGAAACGAATCCTGGTCTCTGTGCTTGCCAAAGCAGGCGCTTAGTCTGTCGAGCTATCTTGCTGTCTTATCCTAAATATTGAGCAATTTGTAACAATGCAAATAAAAGCATTCATGAAAGAGTAGTTCTACAACTGCTAATACAAAATGAATATTAATCCCATGAGAGATCAAAAAGTATTAACAGATGTAGTATGAGATCCCAATATTTTACTGTTCCAAGTAGACAGGTAACAGTTTGGATAATTGTACCCCCATCTCTGCTGGTCTTTTGAAAGGAACAGTTCATACTTAATTTTTTTCCTTTTATTCTTATTTTTTCTTTTTAAATTTCTTGTAACTTTTGTTGTTGTTTTTAACCAGTTTTGCATGTTTATATCTGGTAACCTAGACAAGTAGTTTGAAGATAACATTATGCAATAGAGAAACCACTGTTGAATTCCTATTATTTTGTGTAGTGAAATATTATATCTTTTCTAATGCTTTTTTTTTTTTTGTCTTTTTTTTTGAGACAGGGTCTCATTATGCAGTTGAGGCTGGCCTTGGGTTCAGTTTTGTAGCCCAGGCTGGTCTCGAACTCGCACTGATCCTCCTTCCTCAGCCTCCCGAGTGCTGGGATTACAGGCATGCGCCACCACACCCGGCTTCTAATGCTTTTTTAAACTATTTTTATTCATTAGAAAATAAAAAAAAAATTAACATGTTCCAAATGGACAAGTCAATGACACAAAAACCAAAGAAACACAAGAATTTAAAAAGCTTGTAAATACATAGACTCTGCTGTCTACAGAGTCCTCCACCCTACAGCATCAGAATACTTTCTCTTCAGCTGCTCATGGGATACTCTTCAAAACCAGTCACATATTTGGCAACAGAACATGCTTAAGTAAATGTAAAAGAGTAGAAATTATGCCACATATATTATCAGATAATAGTGCAATAAAATTGAAAATTAAAGGACAAAGAAATCACAAAAACTTGATAAACACATGGAAATTAAATAACACCCATTCATGTCAATGGGTCATAGATAAAATAAAGACAGAATTAAACATTACTTATAATTACATAATAATGTCTATATAACATATTAGAACCTATGAGATGCACTGGAAGCTGTCCTGAGAGGGAAATTTACAGTGGTGAATTCTTACATCAAGAAAAGAGAGAGAATTTAAACAGTGTAATGCTGAACGTCAAAGTTCTGGAAAAAGAACAAACAAGTCACACCAAAAGCTTAGAACAAGGAGGAAATTACAAAGAAAAGAGTAGATATTAATGTAATAGAGACTGGGAAAGCAGTAGAAAGTATTAATAAATTGAAGAGTATATTGATTGAAAAATTAAATAAAACTAACAAATCCTTAGCCAATGTCATCAAAAAGGAAAGAAAAAAAATTCAAATCCTTGCAATTAAGAAGAGAAAGAGGGCAATAACAACAGATTCTGTGGAAATCCGTAAGATCATCAATATATACTTTGAAAATATTTATTTTATTTATTTATTTATTTATTGAAAGTATTTTTTTGTTGTTGTTTTTTTGTCTTTTTTCAGACAGGGTCTCACTATGCAGTTGAGGCTGGCCTTGAGCTCACTTTTGTAGCCCAGGCTTGTCTTGAACTTGCGCCAATCCTCCTGCCTCAGCCTCCCGAGTGCTGAGATTACAGGCGTGAGCCACCACGTCCAGCCGAAAATATTTATTTTAATAAGAAAAAAAAAAAACAGAAGAAATGGACATATTCATAGCTACATATAGATCACTAACACTAAATTGAGAACATATAAAAATTCTAAATAAGCAAATATTGGTCAGTGAAGTTGAAGATGTCATTTAAAAAATACGAAGAAAGACAAGCCTGTGTCCCAATGGGATCACTTCTGAATTCTACAAGAAATTTAAAGAAGATCTAAAGCCATTACTCCACAAATTCTTTAATGGAATAGAAATGGAAGCAGTATTCCCTAAGTCATTCCTAGAAGCAGAAAGAGAATTACAAGCCAATCTCACTAATAAACATAGATGGAAAACTTCTTCAATAAAACTGGCTCAGCCTGCCCTGGAGGCGGTGCTGGCGCAGCATGTGGTGCCGGGAATTGAACTGCTGCCACTGCCTAAGCGTGCCTAAGCAGGTGCTTTAGAGCACTGAGCCATTGCACTGGCCCTAAAAATGGTTTTAATAAGAGATAACATTGAGATATGATGGACTCTTCCACAGTGGTATGGGGATCTGCTCAGTGAATGGCTTTCTACTTTCTCATTCCACTGAGCCTAAGATGAAGACATGAGTGTTTCTTTCTAGTGTGCTCTGAAGTAGGTTCAGGCACACTAACTGTTTTGAGAGGAACGAGCAGCATCAAAACCTCTAACATTGGGCCTGGCAGGATGGCTCGGTGGTCTAAAGTGCCTGCTTAGGAAAGCTTAGGCGGATGCAGGGACCATGGTTCGATCCCCGGCACCACATGCTGCGCCAGCCCTGCCCTCAGGGCAGGCTGCGCTGGCCATACAAATAAATAAACAAACAAAAGTTCTGAAATAAGAAAAAAAAGTAATTCTTTTAAAAAGCAAAAACTTCTAACATCAAAATTGAGCAGCTAATCATATATAATATCAGTTAGTTAAGAACTTATTCAAAGAGATTTCTACTATCCATATCCTTGTAAAGTATAGGGAGAGTAATGACATATCCTAAGAAAAGTGAGGAAGTTCAATAAAATGTACTAGGCTAGAAACAAGTAACAGTTTCTTTTATAGCTCCTGAATTTAGAGCACCCTATTCAAGAGCCTCTAGTTTCTTCTGGGACACGCATGCAGGGCCTTCTGCACCTCCTCCAGCCTGTCTCAGCCTCAGGCTCTGAAGCTGCCAGCTCTGACACTAGCACTGTCCACTCCCCACAGTCTCCCAGCCATGCTGCTTCGGGCACAGGCACTTTTTGGCCTGTGACGGCAGTGGGATCTGGGGCAGAGAGAACATAGCTCAAGCTCCCAGCAAGGTACCCTTTCTCTCTGCCTCTGCAGCTTGAGGGTTCCCACCACCTCAGGTTTCTAGCCCCTCTCTGCCTTTTGGTTCTCATAATACCAGTTGCTGGGGAGACACTGTCCCACATGGAATCGCTGAGCAGTCTCACCCTGTCCCAGCACTTTCTACCTATAGCTTTGCATACCCCCAGTCCAAGTCCAGCTCCGGTTTTCTTAGTACCTGATGCTGGACATCCTGTCTCTCTTCATCTCAGCACATGGTGTTTCTGGCTCTACCAGAACTGTTGGAGTTTCTTTCTGTTTCTGATTGCTTCCCTGCACTGGCCATCGCCTGTCTCTCTCCATCCTTAATACTGAGAGATTATTGCTGTGCTGACCCAGCCCTCCAAGTCTCTGTTTCAGTGCCTCTGTGATGCTCAGGCCCCGAGAGATTTTCACAGATGAGTGTTACTGACCAGGGGTCCCATATCCCATGAGGGCAGGAGACCTCCTGACTGGTCCTGGAGAGTGGTGGTGTCTCTGCTGGGTGCCAGGCAGCAGCTGAGGCACTGGTTTCTTCTCTTGCAGAACTTGGTACTTTTCACACAGTGGTGGGTTGTCCTGTCCTGTGCTATAGGCAGTGCTGTCATCCACAGGCTTTCCCTCCTTTTCTAGCTACCCCCATCTCTGGATTTTGCATGTTCCCTATCTTTTTCAAGCCCTGTTCTGGTGGCTGGTCTCCCTGCCGCTGCTCGAAGCTGCAGGAGCACCTGGGTGAGTGGCTCAGAGTGATTTATTTCCTACTGTCTCTAATCCAACACAATAGATGATCCCCACATAGTTTTGTTTTCAGGTGTTATAGAAATTGTAGGGCACCTAGCAGTGCTTCTCTAAAGTATTCTTCACATGGATGGGGCCAACATTCCACCCTCACTGAGCTTTCAGCTGAACTAAATGATGTCTTTACTCTGAGTCAAAACCAAATTTCTATAAATGGAATACCTCTAATGGCTTCTGCTTTAGTTCCACTCACTTTTGCAGATCTCAGATAGCATTCTGTTAGTAAGGCAGATAGCAGTCTCTCTCTCTCTCTGTCTCTCTCTCTGTCTCTGTCTCTGTCTCTGTCTCTCTATCTTGCTCTCTCTTTCTAGCTAAGGACTGAGCTTGCCTCTGACTGACTGACTGACTGACTGAGTGACTGACTGGCTGAGGAACCAACTCTAGGGGAGCAGGAAGGACACGTACTCAGTAACGGGAGCTGACTCTTCTAACTGAAAAGCCTGGCTCTGTTTCAGGGCCCAAGCATGAGTATCCTGTGATTTCAAGAAGGTATGTAGTGGAGAGCCTACTGGAAGTGTTCTTGATGACCTTGTGGCTTGTGCTAGTCCTTGAGTGGAGGTAGGGTGGGGATGGGGGTTCCCAGTGATGAAAAAAGTGACACAAAATACAAAGCCTGCATGATGAAAAGGTCAAGTCTCCTGTTCATTTGGAATGTAATCAGGAGATGCAGTGATGGCCTCCATCTCTGGCTGTGTTTCTGTCTAGGCATAAATAGCCAACAAGGAGGTCAGGTTCCTTGGGCACTGATCATCTAGAAGGGTGACAATGTCCTCATGAACTGCTGTTTCTATATTGAACCTGCAGTGACATAGACAGAATGCAGGTGGAGGCCCTGTCCTGCTAATTTCAATTCAATCAAATGAGAGGGAGGAGCGCAGTAGCAGACTGAGAGCCACACTGCACACCGCCACCAAGAGCAACTCCCTGCTCCTCACTGCTGCCCGGACCGCAGATGTGGCTGCTTACTTCTATGCTACAGATGCACAGTGCGCAGCCGGCACCTGCAGCCCTGCACAAACCCTGCACGCTGAGTCCTAGAAGGCTGAAGATGTGTGGAGCGGGGACTGTTTCTAACGCAAGAGCTTCTACTGGCAATGCAGAGGGCGAGCCCTTTCTACTTTTTTCAGTTTCATGGAAATATCTTCGATTAGGCAAAAGGCATGAAACAGAGAACGGGAAAAGAAAGTGCTAGGCTCAGCTCCGCCATCCTGGCTACACATCCTCAGGCTCGTCGTGGCTTCAATTTCCTCACTTGAAATAAAGCATTTGGGTCACTGAGCCAAAAGATTTCCATACTCTAATTCCACGAGGAAAGGGGAAGCCCTGAACACGTGGAGAGGTTGAGGAAACGCTACTCAGCAGGGCAGATCTCCTGTGGCCTTCATGCTGCGCCAGTGCTGGGTAGACCTTGGAGGTGCTGAAGTGACTCTTGTATTCCTCTAGGACCAGGAAACCGAAGGTTCATCAGGCGTTGAGCACATTTTCTGCCACATAGTTCATTTCATAGCCCAGGAGCAACACCACTGTGCGCTGAGAGGCAAAGATCTGTATCTTGGAGGAATCAAGGCAGAAGTCCAAATCTGACTCTGTAGTTTGAGTTGTGTGATTTCTGAGCCTCAGTTATTGCACGAGTGAAATAGAATTTTATAAGCAAGCCGTAGTGTTCTGCATTCAGGCAAAGATGCATATACTCAGTTCCCAAGTCCCAAATGCTGTGCTTTCAAAGCTGTTTCTTGCAGAATCAAAGAGTCTGCATGTATTTATCCTTACTTCTTTTAAATGATGTTGACCATAGTTTTCCTCGCATAGTTCCTGCACACTGAAACACGTTTGTAGAGGAACTGTGCATTTGTGTCTATGTACACCCTTGGTGAAAAATGTGGAGGAGGCTGGAGAAAAATCATTTGGGGTCGTGATTCCCGAATGGCACTTTCTGCCCCATCCATATCTTCTCTTTCATGGTCCCCTGGTCTGATACTGAAGATGTGGGTCACTTGGATCACTTTGTTCAGTGCTGGCTTCATCTAGCAGTCTCTGATGAAGTCATAAATTTGTTTTTTTAATGACCATTTGCATCCATTCGAGCTTGGGGGACCTGAAATAAAACCTTGATTTGCTTCATGGTTAACTTGTGTTTTTGACCCCAAAAAGATCATCTTCCTCCTCCAGGCTGAACTAATATAACAGCCTTAGTTTGTTCTGATATGTCGCCCAGGCTCCAGTCCTCCTTCCCACCACAACACTCAAGCCATTCCACCTCTCACTCACACATTCACTCATGTTTTAAGTAATAATTCTATTAAGACATATGTCATAAACTGCTTGTTTATAGTATATCCATGGTATTGCCTAGAAATCAGCTATTTAATTACAGAACATCGGCCCCAAAGCTGATTCTGTGTGACACTGTAATCCCAGATCCATATCACGCATAGGCATTTGTGTAACCCAAGGGATGCACAGCTCTAGCCCTGAGCTCTTCTGTGC
>PVJA010032864.1:5215-23907 GCA_004027025.1 Myocastor coypus
CAAAAAAAAAAAAAAAAAAAAAAAAAAGAATCAGAAGTGAACTTTTTTCATGTGATATTTATTCTTCTCATTAAATTACATAAATATAATTTAACATTAGTTAAGCATTGATATAAAGTCAATCAATGTTATATTATATGGTAGAGGAATTCAAAGAAAACAGATCTGATATATATATATATATATATATATATATATATATATATATGTACATATATTAGGAAAGAAATACTTATTTTTCTAATAGGAAAGAAATATTTATGACAATTACAAAATTGCAGTCATTTCTATATCTGGTCACATGGTCATAACTCGTATTTTAAACTACTTTCTGCTCTTCATTCGCGTATTCTTGGCCCTCAGCAAGCTTCTCAGAAGGCCTGGATTCTTTGTCTGGTGAAGCCAACATTATTATTGTGGGGAAGAAAAAAGGAAGTCTTTAGAGTTGACTTTACCTAAGAAAATAGCAAGTTAAAACTGGTGTTGCATCCTTGGAGATACTGTAGAAGTTAGTTCCACCACCAATGACTTGAGCGATATAGGAGTAGCGGCTTCCAGGGAATGCTCATTTACTGCTTCTGTTTGGCTTAGGTAGAGGATAGATAGATTTTAGAGTATGACATTGGATTGTTTTAAGCTTAATCAAGTGGTGGCTCCATCTGGTGTACCAGATGTGATTTCCTTATTTGAGCAGATTAACACATCTCATGGTGCCTGGTTTGGCAAGGCCTTGCTCCAAAGCCCTAGTCTCCAATGTGATTCACCTATGGGGATTTGCCAGAGGCTCCAAACTGTATCTCTATCTGCCATTGACATTTCAATTACCACTGAGTCTGCTAGCTCAGAAGGCACAAAGAGAAGAAAATCCTTCACAGCAACCTAGGCCTGGTTCCCCCACTCAAAACTGAGCCCCTCAGAAAATGAACTGGAGTAATGTGAACTTTAAGTACTGCTCATTCAATACACAGCTGTCATGAAGAAATTCACAGAGATGCCATTTAAAACTCTGTTCTGCCACTCATAGCCATATACTCAAGGGTGGGTGAGAGGGAGAGTTTAGGAGGCTGCAGGGAAGTCTTCTCAGGAGACAGTGATCCTGGGTATTCCTCATCCCAGGAACAAGAAGATGATACATTTTTACGTCACATAAGGCAGTGGGCTTCTAGAAGTAAATTCATGTCATCCCTGTTAAAATAAACCCCAACTACAGCCGGGTGTGGTGGCTCACATCTGTAATCCCAGCACTCTGGGAGGCTGAGGCAGGGGGATTGGTGGGAGTTTGAGGCCAGCCTGGGATACAAAAGTGAGCTCAGGACCAGCCTCAACTGCATAGCGAGACCCTCTCTCAAAAAGACAAAAAAGAAAAAAAAAAAAAAAAAGCCAACCGAGTTATTAGGAATCTAGATACTTTTCTATTAGGATAGAATATGCCATAGCAGAGCTTTGCTCCCACCAAAAGTTGTTGGAAGCTTTAAATGAAATATGAAAATTGAGCCAGCTCTCAATGATAAATGTCATCATTATATACTAATAAAAATAAAATTAAACAAAGCCATGAGACAACTATAAAGGCATTGTCAATATGAGAGGCTAAGATGCCAGGTAATGGTAAAACCTTATAGAAAATTTTTCAGTGTTACAGGGAAAGAGGAATACAAATTCAGTCTGGGGATAATTTAAAAAGTTAGATCTGTGTGTGTATGAAATTAAGGAAGTACATGAGGAACCAGAGCCATCTGGTCTTCTTTGAATCTGAAACCCTCACCAATTCTTAGGTAGCTTGGGCTTAGAGCAGAGAAATTGAGCAAAAAATCAGTTGCTAGGAGGCTCAGAACATAAGCACATATGTTAGTAGTATCATTGAACGGGAGAAGCTACATTTGAATGAACATTCATTGTGAGAGATTCCTATAGATTTCAAGATTTCAATTGGAATATCTTAAAGATAACTATCTATTGTGCCTTTTCTCTAGCTTTCCCCCTACAGCCTCATGCCGTCACAGGTGGGGGTTTGTCAGAGGTGGCGGGATCTAGAGTGTTGGATACTGGATTAATGGTGTTTGAATACTAAATTAGTCCATTGATTTGTTTGGCATAGTTCTGGGTGTGAGTAAATATGGTGCAATTAAACATAAAGGGGAAAAAAAAAAAAGCTGCTATTGTTACTTGTTGCTTTTGCCACCCTCTGCCTGCCAAGAACTCTTTCTCCTTTTTTAATGACTCTTCCATGCCGATGTACCTTGGTGCCAGCTCAATATGCACTGAACCATCTATAAACTGTAAGCTAAATAAGCCTTTCTTTCTTTAGCTTTAGGTGTTAGGTATTTTGTTTCAGCAGTGAGAAAAGTAACTGAGACACTAGCTGAAACAAAAAGCAATCCACAAATAGAAGAATATTCATCGTCTGAAAACTGACCAAAAGTCCTGAACAAATTTTAAAATGTGAAATTGTGGATATAAACTTAGTAAATACTCAATTATGTTATATGATGCTTTCAAATGATTTTTGAATAGCAAAAATGAAAAGTTTGTATTGTAAGACTATGTTATTTTTTATTTTTTTATTTTTATTTTATTTTATTTTATTTATTTATTTTTTTTTGAGACAGGATCTCACTATGCAGTTCAGGCTGGCCTTGAGCTCACTTTTGTAGCCCAGGCTGGCCTCAACTTCGCACCCATCCTCCTGCCTCAGCCTCCCAAGTGCTGGGATTACAGGCGTGTGCCACCATGCCCAACTGTAAGACTATGTTAGGATGACTAAATTCTACTTAAATAACACACTGACTATAGCACAAAGAAGATTCAATGCTAAAAGACAGAGAGGAACTGTTGTTAACAATAAGGTGAAAGTTTCAATGTCAACACAATAGTTACTTTTAGGACTGGTATTTGCTAGGAAAGAGAACAAATCCCTCTTCTTGTTGCCTCCAGTGTTAAGAAAGCTTTCTTTCCTGATGTGATTTATGAATACATGGGCATTTCCACTTTAGAAAAAAACTTGAAGTTGCATACATATGCATATACTTTTCAGCAGCTGTGTTTCATGCCTTAATGAATACTTTAATGTATTTTTGATAAAGTGCTACTCTAAATAGAGTGCACTTGCTCCTCAAAATCTATCTGAAGATGCAACAAGCTTTCCACAGAGATGCAGACTACTGGAAACCCAGTCCAACGAAGAGGCACTTCTGGGTTCAGAAAGCTAAGGCGGTCCCTTATCAAGAAATATCAGTGATATTCACAAGCTTCCCACAAAGAAAAAGTTTTGCACTTTAGTCACATTATTTTTTAGGCATGAATCTGCTAGCCAGAAGCCAGAGATTTTAACTACACAAAGATCATAAGAATTGGTCCTTTTGTTCTAACGCCTTTTCTCTCTATGCCGAATCAGTAAAGGGAAAGAAAAGTAAGCTGTGAAGATGGTAGAAATGTTATAAGCAGTTAGACAGGGCTAGGCTCTCAAGGACAACATGAAAGACAAAGTAAATTTACAAATATAGACAGACACTCTTCTGCTGTGGGCCAAACTTCAAGATAAGAGTAAATAAATGCAGCCACATAGTTCCAGAAAGTAAGATATTTAGCATATCTGGGAATAATATGCTAAATAAGTATCAATCACCTTGAAAGAGCCTGAATCACTATCCCAAGTGCAACAAGAAGAGCCTTTATTTGGTATTCTTGCCTGCTTGCTACATGACTCGCCTCCCCATTTGGTACTGGATTTAATCAATGTTACCTGAGCAATAATGCTTGTAATCTCATTGTTTGACCATAGTTCTGTCCCACCTCATGCCCACCTAAGCGAGTTCTCATGCCTCACCACATGGTTTTACTCTGTACAAGTCCTTCCAAGACAGCTTCCTGGGGAGAACCCCCTCCTATTCATCTCTCAGACATGATCTTTCTTTCCCCCCTCCAATAAACATATTCTGCTTGTAAAAAAGAAAAAGAACATAACCAAACTGTGCCCCTCATCATCAGAAAAGGTTTCTAGCTGAGAAAGGTGGTGAGTTTGAATTTGAACGAGTACTGCTGTTGAACTTACCGATAATATAATGTCTGTAACCATTGAAATGAAAATGGAAACAACTCAGAAAAATCTTTGGAGTCTGCCCAATTTCATCCATGTGCAGGAAAGAATGAAGTCAATGGATAACTTAGAAGGCTCAGCAGAGAAAAAGAGTGTAAGTTATTCCTGCACTATGTTGCCTTAACTGCAGTCCATTCAGTGAACATTTTCTAGGAGCAAAGGTGAATTTGCATATGAAGAAATAAAAAAAGGTAAATGCATTGTCACAGTTCTTCACACATCTGATTGGAAAAATTTAAAAGATTAATAAAAATTCATTTCTGCAAGGGTAGGGGAAAATTATAACTCTCGAAGAACACAGATAGGAATGTCAACTCAGGAAATATGCTAAGGAGATATTTTGGCATATTTAATATGTTTTAAGTGTGAACTACTTGACTGCTTCTCGGCCTTAGGAAATCATCTTTAAAAAATTTGTGCATACATGAAAAGGATATTTATGCAAAAATGTTTAAAAGTTATACACAAAAATCATGACATTTTTATCATAAGTTATACATATTTATGAAACACTAGGGAGGCATTAAACACAAGAAGGTATGCAGGCACACAGACATATGGATGTGGATTTAAGAATAGATGATATAGGTAATGGAGAGTTGTAATTCACATGGACAAGTTTTGTTAACTTGAAAACACAAACTTACAGCAATATAAAATATAGACTCTAAAAAAATGAAATAAATAAAATAAAACAAAATATAGACTCTATGAAATTGGGCAATTCCAAGCAACACTTGAAACATAGACATTCTATAAAGATTTTTTAAATGAATAATGCAAGTCATATTAATATAAAAATAAAGAAAAATATGAGTATCTATCAATATTTCACTTTACACAGTTCTTCATTGTGTAAAATTTTAAAATAAAATGTTTAAGGGATAGCAAGATAGCTCAGCAGACTAAGCACCCATTTAGGCAAGTGCAGGGACCAGGATTTGATCCTCAGCGCCACATGCCATACTGGCTCCACTCCCAGTTGTGCTGAACTGGCCTTGGAGAGACCATGTGTGGTGGCATGCACCTGTAATTTCTGCACTAGGGAGGCTGAAAACAGGAGGATCACTACAAGTCCAAGATGCATAGTAAGACCTTGTACCAAATACATAAAAATAAAAATAAAATAAAATAAAATATGTAATCAGTCATAATCAACTGAATTAAAGTGAATTAAAATCTTTCAATTAAAAATGAATATTTTCCACAGTTTATTCTAAAATTCTCGAGTTTATCAGTCTACTAATCTAAGAACATCTTAAACTAAAGGTAATAAAATACAACTAATGGGATTTTGTGACAAAAAGTCAACATATGAACAAGTAATTCCTTGATGCCCTGTACACAGTCACAGTATAGTGTGCTTTCTGTTAACTTTCTGTGCAAACTATAGCCTAGAACCATCATTTTTTACTTCCATAAAATAGTCTTGGGAGACAGTGTGATATTTTGATTCATCTGGGTATTGGATAGTTACTTGTTCTGGATAATTTACACATATATTACCTTCCAGGAGTGTTTAATCCAGGTTTCTTCACAGCTTCCAAATTTTTCCTCACCTATTTTTCTATAACCATCTATACTGACACTCCAAAATATCTCACTACTCACTGATGTATGTACTAACCACTTTGCTTTTCAAAGGAAGCAGAAAGGCTTGGATGCTTGCTTTGAGTCTCACAACAGAACATATGTCAAGAAGATTGAAGCTTAAATGGGAATACTAAAATAATATAAACAGCACTCATAGGAACTCTAAACATATAAAGTTTAAGAAAAACCTCAATAAATAATGTGATACAATAGATTTGGGTTTACAAAAAAACTACATATATTAATGTCTTAAACAAAATACACAAACATTTGTTCTAAATATTTTTCAGCACAGATGATAAACACAGATTTAACTCATTAATTTTTGAGAAAGATCTTGTATATTTATGGCATATCTATTGTAAAACATGAAGAACTTTTAAAACTATTAGAAGACATAAATACCATAATTTACTCTCCAAAATCAGTTTCATATTTAATTCTCAAAGCTATTACTAAAAATTGTACTACATTTTACAGTGAAACTAGTCACTATAGTAAGACAAGCATTCTTCTCATTATTACTATATTTTGGTGGTAATTGCTTGCCCACAGAGCACTTGATGTGTAGAGCCTGGATGTTCTGCCAATTCTTCTTGAACGACAGTGGTGGGAAGCCAATTGGATGCGCACAAGCTCATTACCTGTCCTCTGCACAGTACCACCTGCCACAGCCAGACACAGCACCATTTCCATCAGGAACTTGATGGTGGACTTTACCTCATCAACCTTGGCCACTATGTTTTCATTGCGTGTCACTCATGAAGGGAATCTCTCACTTTATTGAGACTGTGCCCAACATACCTTGAATCTGCTCAATGGAAAACACTGAGGGCAAAAAGACATCGTATTTCTTGGCTATCTTCTTATTTTGTTGAGTTTCTCCAACGTCTTAATAACTGTGTGGGGGATGTCCAAGTTGTTGGCCTCGTCACAGTGCTGCCTGTCCCAGCAGGACACATACAGAGTACTAGGGGTTGGAGACTGGTCTTCAGTCTGGGGAGCCTGAGAGCATTTGGCCTTCTATGTGTCAGTTTTTCAAGCAGCTCTGCAGTTCCACATCTCCAAATACTTTCAGGGCTCAAGCTAATTTCCTTGTAGGACCTTGCACACTGCCTCCTTCTGGGCATCACTGGAGACCTTGCTGCTCCTGGTTCCTTGAGCTGTGTTAACTGGACAGAAATAAGAAAGTTATAAACAGTTATGCTTTGTGTATATTTTGTTACATTCCATCTGCCAAATAACTTGTCAATGTGTGTTAATTAATATTATCCAAATAGTCACAATATGTGATCATATCAATTCACCTTTAGTAATTGATTCAAAATATTAACTTAAATTGCTTAAAATATTCACAACATATGTCTTTATAGGTATCACATGTAATAGCAATAATGCCAAACAGAGCATAACTTCTAACCCTGAGTGGACTAGCAAATTATACTATGAATTCATTACATGAATATTTACGACATATTTAATGTTAAGAAAGTAAGTTGCTACTATTCTGAATGCATAGTATGACTCAAATGTAACTAAGTGCAAATATCTTTACCACATACAAAAAAAAGAGTACAAGTTAATTCAACTACTGCACTGTTTACCACAAGTTAAGATTAAGACTAATTAATCAAAATTGTGTAGCTGTTTTCCATAATAAAGAAGGAGGGGCTTTGGAGTTGGATAGGTGAGACTTGAATCTCAGTATTTTTTTTTTTCACTTTACAATAGTAGCTGAGTATTTACGAATGTAGATTTTATTATTGGTTTTTAAAATATGTACACTTCATTTGTAGATTATCTGTGAACTAAAATATGCAAAGAAACCCAGTCTGATAAACAAGCAGCAGATCTTAAACATTCTTTATAAAGTGTTATATTTTCCAAGCGTTCTACCAAAGAAATTATAATTCTATTTTGGGATGAAAAATTTTTCTAAATGTTAAGTATCCTGTGTGTGTCTACTCTCCTGTTGTGCTTCATGTAAAACAACTAAGGCTTCTCTCCTGGCGTCACTAAGATCGATCAGCAACCCAGTGAGGAAGGAAACATCCTCCAAAGCCAATTACATTATTACTCATATGATGGATTGATATATCAGCCATGGAGACACATATTTTAAGTGTTATTTATTAGCTTTATTCTGCTTTGATTGAAGAATATAATCCAGACCAGCAAGCAGATATTCATAAACTCTATGAAATTAAAGAAGTCCACAGTATGATACAAGATTTTAATAATGGGTGCTATTTCAAGGGGAAAGGATATTTCCAGTGTGGTACATTTAAATTGTAATCCCCATGTTCAGCTGTCTCAGTTAGGATCTTCTGGCCGAAACTACACCATGATTTAAGGAAAGGAAGTTTAACACAGTTATTAATTTTCAAATGAGATCAGTATAATAAAATATTTTGGTGAAAAGTTCAGTAATTTTTTTTGTGGTACTAGAGATTGAACTTGGGATTTTGTGGGTGCCAGATAGGCTGTTATGCCCCTGAGCTATCACCCCAACCACCAAGTTATTTAAAATATAGTAGGAATAGAAATAGTACAACAACCACTGAAGGAATCTCACCTACTCTCACCCCTCAAACCCATAGTACACAAGATAAAGATGGCAAAGTTCACTAAAGTACTGGAACATACTGGAAATTCAACTTCTGAAATAAAAAAAAAGAAGTTCTCTATAAGGAAGGGTTGCAGAACTTTCTGGAAGGTGACCAATAATATTATGGGCATCTGCTATTGACAGGCACTGATGCAGTGTGCATTAAGACTTAGGTCCTGGAGAAGCCACATCCACAAAAGAAGGCTGATGCTGTTGAATCCACACATGAGGCAAGAGCCTAGAGATAGAAACCGACCTAAGAAAGCACAACAGAGCCAATGTGAACATCAGACCCTAAATCCTCTTCAGGACCCTTCGCTGATACACCTGGAAGTTGGCATAAAAAATGTTACAGGGCTCTTTCACTGTTATCACAAAGTGGGAACTGGAGATTGAATGAGTGATGCAGACAGCTCAGTATTTTGTCTCTTTGGTTTACATATGCAGCTTTCTATAAACATCTGTATGTTACTACAGCAAAGTATTTGTACTTTCACCTAAGACAAAGCTGTTCTCCACAAGTGAAGACCTTCCCCGGCACTCCCCACAGCACAGCCTCAACAGTCATCTTGCCCACCTCGCTTCGATCACAGCTCCGTGGAGTGCAATGTGCTGCAACCTAGTGATTAAAGCCAACATCTGACTTGTATACAAAAGAACGCTAAGAAACAGGAGAGAAGAAATGTTGTAGTATATAACAGTAAACACATGCAACACACAGGAAGAGAAACATACAAAGCTTCTGTCCTCATTTCTATTAATAGATCACAAGAATATATATATATATATATATATATATATATATATATATATATATATATATATTTGCTGCTTATTTCATATTTTCTCTGCCCTTAGCTACAATTTCCACAAGTCAGTGTTCTTTACATGGTTCAATAATGCGAATTTTCTTTCTCAAAAGGTCCGAGTTCTAAATCATAATGTCATTGTTTGTTTTTTTCATTTCTGCAACTTCATATTAACCTTTACTACTGCACACAGGAATAATATCCTAGAGAATTCTCTAGGTTTCAGATTTAGTCCTGATTACACTGCTGTGTAGCAACAATATAATTTTCCTTTGGTAATAGGGATAAATCACTCTGTCGAGTATAGTAACCCATTTTTTATTTAGTTCCATGACATAAAGAGATCAAATTGGGCAAGTAGCAGTTTCATTTTCCAGCTCAGTCTATAAGTCGAAATCTCCAAACTAGGAAATCTGAAGTTCTTGGAACAGAAAGCAAAACAAAATTCTGTGAAAAGGTAAAGAAATTAAGAAATTAAGAAAAGCCACTTTCTTTTCCTTCTCTTCTTTCTTCCTTCCTTTCTTTCTTTCTTCTTTCTTTCTTTCTTTCTTTCTTTCTTTCTTTCTTTCTTTCTTTCTTTCTTATGTATTGGGTACAAGGTCTTACTATACAGTTCGGACTCATAGTGATCCTCCTGTTTTCAGTCTCCCCAGTTCTGGGATTGCAGGTGTGCACCATCACTCCCAGGTTTGGTGGCCGGCTCAGCACGCAGGGAGAGCGGCTGGAGTGGCTTGTGGTGCCAGAGGTTGAACCCAGGCCCTAAGCAGGCATTTAGTCCACTGAGCTATCTCTCCAGCCTGGAAAAGCCACTTTCATTTCTATCTTGTAATGCCCAAGTTTGTTTCCTAACTATGACAGAGAAAACATCTTATAATGTCCCCTTTAGAATATACACTTCAGGCTGTATGAAGAAATGGAAATACAAACATACTGCATGCAATTTTGCAATGTGAGAGGAATTTTTTCCACTTGTCTTTAATATTTAAGTTATTAATTAATTCATTCATTTATTCATTCATTCATTATTTATTTGTATTTTAGGCTGGGGCCTACAAGGTTGAACTTATAGTGATCCATCTGTTCACAGCCTCCAAAAAGCTTGGATTATAGATGTGCACCACAATGCCCAGTCTCTATTGCTGTCTCAGTGTGTCCTGGGGGCCAGAGCCAGCACAGCAGGCTCAGAGATTGAAACCCTGGCTCCTGCGCCTCCTTGCAGGTGCTTTAATCCACTGATCTATTTGGTCAGGCCCATTTCTGTCTTTAGTAGTAGCATCAGGCACGTGTACAATTTTCTGCATGATTTTGAGTGGTACCATCATTTGAACATTATGCATATCTTTCAGATTTACCTGATTTTAGTCTGTTATAATTATTGAATGATGTATACTGTTGCAATAATCAAATATACATGCAAGTATATCACACTAATCCCAGATCATGATGAAGAACCAAGATGATTTGTTTCCTTGCTGTCCTGTGGTTAAGAATTCAGTCTCTGCCATTGCCCAATAGTAAGACAGCATTTCTTCCAAAAACAGCAGGAAAGACACAAAAGAGTTCCTCCAAAATCCTAGACATCTAAGTGGTAATTCTGTTGACTATTCCCCAATTCTCTATGCAGGATTGTTGTTGGCTGCACACACTTCAAATAATTATCATTGGATCTGCTGGGAGCTCAAATAGTAGTGGATCTCTTATCACAGCCTTAACTGCTGAAGAAATGTATGGCCACCGTAGTGGGCAAGAAACATTAAAAAATGTGTAATTTCTAATAGTTGTAACCATTCCCTACTATTTGGTCCAGTCCAGTTAATATCAACTGGAGCTCTCATTTCCTAATACTCTTAGAATATACTTCTACACATGTTCTACAGATTTTTCCCGAAGTATTTTAGTAATATGTTGTTTGATGAACAAACTATCATAGGTCAGAGGATTATCGTTTTTGTTTTGTTTTGTTTTTTTCCCCTAGGCTTTGCAGGTATTTTATCCTAGTGTTGAACTAGCAGCAACAGAAATAACTGTGTCTTCTAAATAATGATTCTCCTTCGAAGAATCCATAACACACTGATCTCCACAGTGGTTGCACTAGTCTGCACTCCCACCAACAAGGGGAAAGGCTCCCTTTCCCCACAAAACTCCTCCAGCAGTATTGGCTATCGGTTGATTTCTTAAAGATATCCATTCTTTCTGGAGTGCAATAGAATCTCAGAGTTGCTTCAATTTGCATCTCTCAAATGACACATGATATTGAAACATTTTCATATTTTTTGTTGTTTGAACTTATAAGTCTTAGAAGTCTTTATTCATTTTGGTTGAGCATTTTCTATTGAGTTTAATTTGAGGGATCTAATTGTTTAGCTCTTTCCATATTCTTTAAATAGTCATTTGTCTGAGGAATGGTTGGCAAAATTACTTTCCCACTCTCAGGTGTCTGTCGAATTTTTGTGGAAATCAATGTGGAAAGTCTTTAGAAAACTAAAAACTGGAGATTACATTTGACCCAGTTGTTCTCCTTCTTTGTAACTTTTCAAAATAATTAAAAGCAACAAAACATGGTAAGATATGTGCAACCATGTCTACAGCAGCACAGTGCATAATAACAAAATCTTAGAAACAACCCATATGCCCTTCAACAGATGAATGGGTAAAGAAGATGTGGCTTTTGCCTAAAATGAAATACTACTTAGTTTTAAAAAGGATACGTTTGAGACATTTCTAGGTAAATTAGTGTACCTTGAGACCATACTCTTAAATTAAATAAATCAGATGCCCATATCTAAATATTTTATTGTTTCACTAATGTGAGAAGCCAAAAGTAGTAGTTAGGATCAAACTATAAAATGTATATTGTGATAAAGGAAGAAAATGTTCAAGTGCAGAGAGAACTAGGGAGCAAAAAGCTGGAAGAGAAGGAAAAGAAAGGACAAAACAAAACAGAAAAGAAAAATGGACACAATGCTTTTGTAAAAAAAAAGAGAAGGAGATGGGTTGAAAAGAGGATAGGGGAATGGAGACAAGAACCAAGATGCATCATATGATAAATGTGATCATTCTGTGTATCTAAAGCATACTATAAAATTTGTATCAAGTAGAATTACCTGCCAAGGGGTTTCTATTCTAAGTGAATCTATTCTCTTCAAGAGACAGAACTGACTCTTGAATTCCACTGGAAAATGCAGTAAAAACATGACTTGGGCATCCAAGCATCCTGCTTTGGGCAGCCCCAGCAGGCCAGTGCCTATGATAACTGGAGCTCGCCTGGAGGGCTCAGTGCTTTCCCACCCAAATTCCTGATGCCCTCATGAGAAACCGGGCAAGCAGAAAGCTCAGTTCTCACTGGAATTTCCTAATACACAAGCTTACAATTAATTTGTGCTTGATTTTCTGAAATAACAATGACTATAAGAAATTTAAAGACTTCTTTTGGGGCTTTCCTAGAAATTCTGCTGTGTTCCACTAAGCTGAAGGAATGCCACAAAAAGAGTCCATGCTATGTCACAGTCCCTTCTGATATTATTGTTGCAGAAGCAGTTATAATGAGAATTAATTAATTAATTAATTTATTTATTTATTTATTTTTGTGAGACCAGGGATTGAACTCAGTCCCTTACACTTGCCAAGCAAGTGCTTTGTCTATTGAGCTATTTCCCTGGCCCCTATCATGAGATTTTAAAATATGTTTTCTCTTTATTTATTTATTTATTTATTTATTTATTTATTTCTTCAGTGGTCTATGTTTGCAGTGTATCACGACTAATTCTTCAGCGGGACTTGGTACATACACACCATGCATCTCAATTTTTTGCCCTCCTCCCACTTCTGCTATCTCTTATTCTCCCTCCTTTTAAAAATAGGCGAATCTCATTTTCTACTATCTGTCTTAATTTTGCTCTTTATACTTTGATTACTCATAGAAGAGAAACCATGTGATATTTAAGCTTGTATGTCTGATTTATTTCATTTAATATTATACTCTCAAATTATATTCATTTTCCTTCATATGAATCCAGTTTACCCGTTTTTATGGAAGAATAGTACCCCATTGTGTATACTTTTCACTCCAAGATTTAGCTATTGTGCATTGTCCTGTTATAAAAACGGACATGCATGTATCACTACAATAAAGGAATATGCAAGAACTGTTTAAATAGAATACTGATTGCACAAGCTGAAGAGATAGCTCAGTAGTCTAAGCACTTGTCTGGCAAGCACAAGGATTTGAGTTCAATCACCTCCATATAGCACATGCCATGCAGGCCCCAGAACCCTAGGCATGCCATGCTGGCCACTGAGTCCGAGTGTGGTGGCGCTTGCCTATAATCCTAGTACTAGGAAAGCTTAGACAGAAAGATCGCTGTGAGTCTGAGTTGTGTAGTGAGACCCTGTACCAAATAAATAAAAATTAATAAACTTTTTTTTTAAAAAAAGAATACTGACTGCACAAAATCACTATACAAAATCAACAAATAGGACCATACCCAATTTTTAAAATATCTGGCTACAATAAAGGAAACAACCAACAATCAACAACATGAAGAGACAATCTATAAAATTGAAAAAAAATTCTGCTATTACACTTTGGGCAGAGTACTAATATCTAGAATATATAAAGAATTCTAAAATATCACCACCCCAAAGTAAAAAGTCTATTAAAAATTGGACAAGTAACATGAATAGATACTTCTCAAAGAAGTACAAATGACTAATGAATCCATGAGAAAAAAAAAATGTTCAGTATTTCCAGCCATTAAAAAAGTGCAAACACTAAAACAATGTTGAGATTCATATTATAATTTGAACTTTAAGAGCAAAAATTCATTTGCAGTGTCTACTTTTTCTAATACATAAACTCCTCTAGACATTCTTTTGAGCTCGATCTATGCTTCTACAACTTTTTTGTTTTTATAAAGTCCAAATCAATTTATGATAATCAGCATGTTTTAGGTGTTTCTATGTGGATTTATTTCCAGTTAGACCCACAAGTTGCAACTTTATAGCTGTCTATATCTCTTTCAGATCATGAGCTTAACAGCGTATGAAAACCAATGATTTTGTTTGTTTGTTTTTGTTTTTAGTATTTATACTTAAAAAGCACAGCGACCTGGAGGCCGTTATTAACATCCAGAAATTCAGGAAAGTATTCTTTTCAAATTGCGAATAGGAAATTAATCATTTAACATGATACCCCAGAATTCTTTGCTGCTTTTCATGGCAAGTATTTGATCTTTTGGTAAATATGTATGCATTTCTCTCTTGGTCTAGTTATCTGGGAGACAGGGAGGTTAGCTTTATCTAGGATAGTATAATCAATGAAGGGAATATGTATTTTTCTCCCTTTGCTCCCTGAACAGAAGCAAAAGCTGGGTCAGGAGATGAAGATGAGAATTTGATGCCAGACTGAGACAGACATATTCATTTTCACTCATCTTCTTGCTGAATGAAGATGAACAAGAAAAATGATTACAGCTCTATCTAAGCAACCAAGAAAGAGAATCATCAATAACTAGGCAATGTAGCAAGAGATTTCACTGCAAATCTAACTGCCCAGAGCACCTCAGAAAGAGGAAAATATTGGAATTAAGACAGGCATTTTCCACATTCTCTTCACCTCTTTGCATGATATTAAATAAATCTCATGGTTCCATTTTACAGAAGCAAAAATCATTTGTCATCCCCTGTAAAATAACACATTGACGTTCTGATACAGTATGTCATATAATGTCTCTCGTTACCTCAATATTAATTCATTTTTAGCATGTAGATTTTCTAAAAATGATAAGTTCAAAGGAAAGGGATAAATGAACTATTGTATGTCTAAGGAGAGTCACCCAGAGAAAAACATTCTCTCAGGGTTTCACAGAAAGCAAACTGGTCAAGCAATGGCTGCGACTTGTCCCAAAGGCTGACACTGACAACAGTTCTACAAAGCACTGTACATGGTTCCAAAGTTAATCCTGAGGGAATTTGACCTTGGAAGATACAGAAGATGAATGTTTTGTTACACAGGTCTTGTTTGAACTTGCCCTTGATCACCCAGTGGAAAAGCTTAATTACAAGGCATGAAACTCAGAGCTAGATTGGTGTGATAAGCTGTAGGAGGCTTGGATCAATAGCCTCAACGTTGCCAGTTTCATTGGTGGCCCACTGCAATTGTGGAAAATTGGACTCATGTATCTTAGTTCAAAGAGAAGAATTTTTTTTCCTTACCAATATCAATTGGAACGTGTGTCATGCCCACACCCTGTGCTCTGTATAACTATTGTGAGGACAATATGCAATGTGTCAACTGTTAAAAAAAATTAATGTTTATAGAAAGTGTTAATATTTAATTGTTTCGATCAATCTTATATACCCATATCTATTAATCTAAACTGATCGAATAATGAAAATATGTAACATAACCATTGTTAAAATTTTCTGGTGTTGAAATTCTGTACTATATGTACTCTTACTTGTAACTGTTTTTCTATCTTTGTGCTATTTTTAGTCTTTAAAATAAATATATGTATATATACATCTATATATAAAGCTTTATAAAAGGAAAAATAAACAGTCACATTACACATACAGAAACAAAACAAACAAACAAACAAAAAAAAACCAAACAAACATGTTTGAGCCTTCCAATCCTCCTATGCCCAAAGCAATTCCTGGGCCCAAACCAAGTTGGTGACAGCAGAAACAATGCAGGTGGCATTTTGTTATGTAACAGCATCGCACAAGATAAATGCATAACTGAGAAGCACCCAGAAAGATGGAGCTTAGTAATGAGAAAAACAAGTAGGTCATGAAAGTTTAAATTCAGTCATCCTTTACTTGTCAAGTAATTGTAATTCATCATGTAACATGTATTTTTACATTAAAATTCATTTTTATCTAAAAGAGAAAAACATTAGCATTATTAGTTCAATACTTCAGCTGAACTGTACTGAAGACAATCCTGTTTAGAAAACATTTTAAAAATTTAGAAAATTATACATAGGGAAATGAACATGAGGGGCTGGAGCATAAGCCCCTGTCTGGAAACCTGAAGGTCCCAAGTTTGAACCCTGGAAAAACAAAAAAACAAACAAACAAAAAGAACATAAACAAATAACCAAAGTCAAGTAAAGCCTCCGCTTTTTACCTACCTAGGTTATAATCTAATTTTGAAGTAGAACTTTCTGCTTCAAACAAAGAACAGAGCGGAAAGCATAGATACGTGTATGTTTTGTTTATAAGATTTTCAGAAAACCATGACGTTTTGGTACAATTAGATTTAACGACTTGATTTCAAGATTATAAAAAATCACTTTTACAACTCATAATTTAAATTCAGTGCTAAGCATTAATTTAGAAATGTGTGCTTTTGATGACTTTGTCAGTTTCCACAATGAAATGTCCTGTTTCTGAGCAGTACAAAGGATCCTCAGCATTCACATAACTCTCTCGCACGATCAGCCACGTAGAACTCTTGTCTGGGTTGGCATATTTCCTCCCTCTGGGAGGCTGACAACTCCAGAGATCATTCTAATGGGTTGATTTATCAAAACGTCCTCCATTCCACTCCCATTTTTCTTCTTGATGCCTCTATCTTTTCCCCTCTTTTCTTATTCATCATATAAAAGGCATCTTCCTCAAATTGATGTTGCTGAAATTGATGGAGTAAGAAGCTCCAAAAGTGTTTTCTTCACCAAAGCAATGATAAAACTAGCAGGGAAAAAAATATATCTGTCAAAATCATTGTGGGCACCCTAGAACCTCTCAGAAATGTTAAGACAGGCGTGAGAGTAGTTAATTAAGAAAGACATTGCTGAAATTACAGAAGGAAGTATGGTGGCACACCTTTTACTCCCCAAGTTGGCGGCATCAGTGAAACGGGAGCCAGAGCTCCCTGTTGAGCTTGCTAGTGGTAGCAAGAGCAATGCACATATTACTCTGGAAGTTGTGTGTGCATATGTTGACCTGTAGGTGGATATTTTGATAACTGGTCACTGCCTGAAGGATTGGATCAGGAATTTGTCTGTGCTTCAGGCACCTCTGAGCTCTCAGAGCTGAAGGACTCCTACTCCTGGGAGGCATGTGCTTAAGGCACTATGAAAGGAGCACACTAACTACCAGTATGTAAATCGCGATGATACACTTTGAGTGAGCAGTAAACAGATCGAATGCGTGGGAAGAAAATGTGTGGGGAAGGGCGTAAAAGTAAGCCATGCGCATGCTCAGAGCCATCGCCTGATCAGAGGAGACCTAAAAAGCTTTAAATTTTCACTACTGAGTGTTTCATCCCTACAAAGTGAAGGTAAAAGCAGAATGCCAAACAACATGAAAAAGCCCTGAAGGAGTTCCCTCAACACAGTCAATCTCAGAGAGCAGGAGAGGCAGCAGCGGTGCCAGTGATGATGGCAAAGGTCGCAGTGTTGGTGCTTCATTTGGAGGAGGAGGCTGAAGACATGTAAGAATATGAAAAATTAGCAATAGGGAAATGAAAAGGAATCAGAGTAATTTATTATACAGAAAGACAGGCAAAATTAAAGAGCAAGATAATGGACAAAATGAGAGATGAAGAGGCTAGGAGAGCTTGTTGTAGTTTAAATCTTTGGGGATTCCCCTGAGTCCATATGTTAGAAAGAACTAGCTACTGTTAGTGGGAGGTGGCTTAAACCACTGTGTGCGCACCTTGAAGGAGAATGTGGGGCCCTAATCTCTTGCTCCTCCCCTCTGCCTCCTGGTGCACGAAGTCAGCAGTTCGCTCTGCTTTGGCCTCTCCAATCATACCATCTGGCACACCTGCCAAGGGCCCCCAGCAGTAAACCCATCTGTTTTGAAGCTATGAACCAGTATCAAATTTGCCTCTATGTAGGTTAATTATTTCAGGTATTTCATTGCTGTTATTACGGATGACTAATACAGATTTAATGAAAATAATAGTAAAATGATATCACTCCTTCATTATCAGTATTATTTTAAAGTAAATGCATTAAAATTTCATTCAAAAGCCATAGATTAGCAAAACAGAGTAACAAAAACAAGAACAACTATTTGTTCCCTATAAGAGACTCTCCTTATATACAGGAATATCAGGCAAAATAGATATTACATGGAAAGCTTTCACAAAGAACAAAGGCAGTGATATTTATAAAAGAGTCAAACCATCAAGAAGAGATAATTGTAAATGTATAAAAATTATCATTCAATCCACAGAGAAGATAGAATAATTATCAATATTTATGTTCCCAGAGTTCCAAAAAATATGAAGAATAATACATATGAAGAATAATACATATTGAAAAGGAAAAGGAAAGAGTGATTTAATAATAATTTGATTCAACAGAAATTTTCTTGTAATGCATGGAATAACTACACATAAGATCAAAAAGAAAAATAAGTATTAAGCCGGGTGTGGTGGCGCACGTCTGTAATCCCAGCACTCGGGAGGCTGAGGCAGGAGGATTGGTGTGAGTTCGAGACCAGCTTGGGCTACAAAAGTGAGCTCAAGGCCAGTCTGAACTGCATAGAGAGACCCTGTCTCAAAAAGACAAAAAAAAAAAAAAAAAAAAAAAAAAAAAAAAAAAAAAAAAAAAAAAAAAAAAAAAAAAAA
>PVJA010032865.1:0-23758 GCA_004027025.1 Myocastor coypus
CAGAGAGCAACAGCCCAAGTCTGTCTCTCTGTCTCTCTTTATATTACATTCAGGCTCTCCACCTCAGCCTTAACCACCTTAGGCTACACCCATAATCCCAGAAGTACTTAAAGCACATAATCCCAAGGATCATGGATCAAGTCTCAAACTCTAGATCAGTACTAAACCACATAATCCCAGTGACTCATGAGTCAAGTCTCAGTCTATAGAAGTCCCTGCACATGACTGCATAAGGCTTTGGGGGGACAACTAAATATAAACCATAACACTGTGCTTCCACTTTAGTGGGTGTGTTTAAGAATAACACACATATGAAATTACTTTAAAAATGAAAAAGTAGTGCCAGTGAGATAACTCACCAGATTAAAGTGACTGCTTAAGCAGACACAGGGGCCAGGGTTCAATCCCAGTGTACTGTACAGGACTCACCCTTGGGGTGCACTGAGACAGCTATTGAGACTGAGAATGCTGGCATGTGCCTGTAATCCCAGCACTACTGGGGCTGCAAACAGAAGAATCACTGTGAATCTGATCAGTGTAGTGAGACCCTGTAGCCCCTGTACTAAATATATAGCATACGCAAAACCAAGTCATTGCTGACTATAGCAATTGTGTCTCAAGAAATCACTGGAAAAAATACTGACTGCTAGAGACTGTTGTTAACTGCTATTCTAATGTTAATGTAGGCACACACTGAAGCCTGTGTTGCTCTGCCCCACTGCTTTGGGGGGAAAATTCTATTTATCAGATAACAAGTGTCTCTGATTGTCACCATTCTCTGTTTTCAAAAACGGTCCATGAAAAATTAGCCTTATAATACCCAAAGGGACAGTGAGTATAAGAGTTTTAAGGTCAAAAACATGTAGATGTTGCTTTGTAAATGGTTTGCTATGCTATAGTATAAACGTGTTATGATTCCCTCAAACTTGGTGGGAAATCTGCTAATCACAGAAAGATTTTATGTGCCAATTATAAAGCTAACGTCCATATCTGGGACGTCCCAGTGAGTCTGTATAAAAGCAAAAGAAGTATAAAGCGATGTCAAGGCATAAGCAACTCAGTGACCAAAAGATACAAGAAGAGGAAACAATGTAAGGCTACATATCAGATGTGACTCAAACTTACCATACCCTGCTTGTAAGGGTGGGTGAAGCAATTAAATCTTGAGGGAATGTCTCTGTCCTCTGTTTCTCTGTATCTGTCTCTCTTACTTGACACTCATATTCCACTCTCTGCCAGTTTCTTCAACACCATTCGTTCTAATGAAGCCCTTGCATAATCTAGTGCCAGTTTACTTCCCTTCTTTTGTACTTTAGTCTTTCCTAAAAGCCTCAGTTACAAATATTTTAATCATTTTCAGAAAAAGACTAAGCTATTTTCTCATATAGCATTTCAAATTTACATTCTTTTATCCCCATTAAATATCCTTTCGTCAGTATTTATAATGCAAGACTCTTGAAAGCTATATTTTACTTGAATTTTCATCATTCTCTTGAAATGCAGCATACAGATATGAGTGCTGTGAGGCTGAAAGTTTCAATGATGCTTAATTACTTAACATTAATTATATTGTCCAACAACTCTGGGCTTAGAACTATTTTTCCAAATCATTTTTAACTTGTTAAAATAAATATAACTAGTTTTTTCCATATATTTAATCTTGCATAGTTCACATTGATAGTAAAAATATATAAAGAGGCAAGTTTTAAAAATAAATAATTGTTCACTGGTAAAAGTTACTTCAAAATTTGCTTTAAAAACAAGTAAGATATATTTCAATGAATTATTTGGTACCTGAAAAATACTGATCATCTACTATTTTCATGACACATGGATGGAGTTGATCAATCAAAATATGTTGGGTGTATACATAACCCAATATTCCATAACAGTAGTGGGTTACCAGCAGAACTGTCAACGTTGGAAAATGTTCACTTGGACTTTTTACAGCTCAGCATATGAATCTGGTTTTACACTTTATGCCTCATGGTCAGACTTGTTTGCTGGGTGGTTAAGGTCAAGTTAGAGGAAGACGTATAGAACAAAATGTGTAACTCTTGTATCTGACAAGATCAGTCAAATCCCCTTAGAATTTACCCTGAAACCATGTACAGTGCTTTGTAGAAGCCTTGTCATTATCAGCCATCTGAATCAATAATGATTAGAAAATTATCATGTCTGCATCCTTTACTGTAAATAACTCTTATGAGGACAACAATACATATTATATGAATTACTGGGAATGTACTACTGACGTGTTTCGAAACTGTCACATCACATTGTTATATCTTAATAAAAGTAATAAAAAATAAAAATAAAGAGATTTAAGCACATTTTACAAAACAAAATTTTGGGTGATCAACTTGTATGAAGTTAATAAGCTGTCATTTCTCAGCTATTGCAGCTGCGTTAACTTATTTTGTTCATAGAGCAATGGGACTGAAAGTTCAGACAAATTGTTGCTTCCTCACCAGTGTAAATTGCCTATATTCACAAGGTGAAAAGTCTTAAGTAGATTGTTTGCTGCTTGCATGGGCTTCTCAGAATAACTCAACCCTGCTATGCAACACTATTGAGCATTTTGAAACATTTTGCTCTGGGCTGATTCCAAATAAGTCAATGAAAATAAAGAACATGTTAATTGGGTGAGAAATGAGGAGCTACCTTAGATAGCGCATTCTGTTAACATGTCTATATTTCTTTTCCTATTTACATTCCAGATTATAAGAGGACCAAATTTTCAATCCTAGCTTTCCATTATTTATTTCAAATTCAGAAGAGGATAGTAAGGAATAGAAGACAAAAACTGCAGTTTTTAAGTATAAAATATCAAGTGTGTAACTTTGCCTCACAGAGCCAATATTATTAGAATCATTAATGTCAGAAAGCAGAAACCGAAGTTAGAGAAGAAAGAAACCTGTTTTTCATAAATAAGAATAGTATGCCATACCAGCCCCACTGCAGGCATGCTGAGCTGGCTATGGAGTCTGGGTGTGGTGTCACACACCTATGAAAAATCCCAGCACTAGAGAGGCAGAAAACAGGAGGCTCACAACAAATCTGAGCTACGCAGTGAGACCCTGCACCAAATATATATGTGTGTGTGTGTGTGTGTGTGTGTGTGTATGTGTGTGTGTGTGTGTATGTGTGTGTGCTAATGGCAATGGGGAACTAGTTATTCCAGTCTAAGCGTATATCAAAATATTCACATTTATGTTGTGTGGTTTGGTTACTGTTAAAAAAATAAAAAATAGGGGCCAGCAAGGTAACTCACCATTCTAAAGCAACTGCTCAGGCAAACTTTGATGCCTGGCACCACAGGCAGGTGCCACCCTGCATGGTTGGGGTGAGCTGGCACCAAAAAAATAAATAAATAAAAGAATTCAAAAATAGAAACTTGGGTTTTCCTAATTTTACTCATACAAGAGTGTATTTACTTTTATTTCTTTTTATTATTTTTAATAATAAATAATAATGTATAACAATACAACAGTTTCAAAACACGTTAGTAGTACATTTTTAATTTTTTTTATTTTATTTATTTATTTATTTATTTATTTATTTTTTTTTTTTTTTGGCTTTTTGACACAGGGTCTCGCTATGCAGTTCAGGCTGGCCTTGAGCTCGCTTTTGTAGCCCAGGCTGGTCTTGAACTCACACCAATCCTCCTGCCTCAGCCTCCCGAGTGCTGGGATTATAGGCGTAAGCCACCACACCGGGCTGTTAGTAGTACATTTTAATATCTGATACAATGCATATTATTGTCCTATTAGGAGGACAGGTATGACTTTTCAATGTAGATGGTGTAACTTTTCAAATCATTATTGGAATAACCAAAGTTCTTCTCCTTGAACTAAGAGAAAGTAGCTGTATACATAATTAATATTCAATAATTGCAGTGGGTTATTGGTAAAACTGACAATGTTGGAAGCTGCTGATTTAAGCCTTTTACAGCTCAGCATTCTAATCTAGCTCTACGTTTTAAGCCTTGTGGTTAAACTTTTCTGCTGAGTGATTACGGGCAAATTTAAGCACGACCTGTATAACAAAACATGTAACTTTTGTGTCTGTCAAGGTCAGTCAAATCCCCTTGGGATTTACTTTGGAACCATTTACAGTGCTTTGTAGAACTTTTATCAGTATCAGACATCTGGTCATGGCCATTGCTTGACCAGTTTGCTCTCTGTGAAAGCCCGACAGAATGTTTTCTACCTAAGTGACTCTCCTTTGGCACACTATGTATCTTCAGTCCCTTTCCTTGTAGACATATAATCTCCTGGAACAGAAAATTTGGGAAACTACTGAGTTATAGGATGTTATAGCACAGGTTCTCTTATGTCCTGAGATCTCACTGACCTTGAAGGGCTAGGGCCAAAGTATTGGCTATCCTTGTGGCCCGTTTTTTCTCTAATTTTTGATCTGTAGACTTCTATTCTTAACTAGGCAGAAGAAAAGCTTAGTGATACTATTACTCTATAACGTGGTACTTGAGCATGATATCACTGTCTTTCTGAGTATCAAACATCTTAGACTTGACTTGGAATTGGTATCTTCTATCAATCATTGATAGTCTAATAAGTCTCTATGGATTGTGATAAAACAGTTACACATTCTTACACATTTAGAAATCTAAGTATGTACAAAATTGTAGCCAGTCGAACCTATGGCATTTTCCTAGTGTCTTATTCTCATTTAATATCCTTTTGTGTTTTCTTGTAAACCAGCCATTTACTTGAGACAAGACTGTAGCAGTAACTGAAATTACATTAGAATAAGCACACATCTAAAATACTAGAATGACAGACATTCCTATCCCATTTTTACCATTACATATTGCTATCCTCAGTGTCAAAAACATTTTGGATGTTCCCAGGAACATTATCTAATTATCTAATACATTCTGTGTATACAAGTGCATGGCTTTGCCTCTGCCATGCTCTCTATCTTTTCTGCTTGCAATGTCTTCATTGGTTAACTTTTAAGGCCTTGATTGCCATTCCGATGTGTTATGCCTCACCCATTTTATTTTTTCTTTTGAGACCTTAAACTAGGGTGACTATACAATATTTACACATGTAGGTCTGGTTTATTTCCACTAACCAGTATGTAATGGCCTTCTTTATTTCATTTGATCAATCTTGGTGTGAAGTTTAGACTGTCTGCACTCAGGATTGCTACCCCTGCTTTTCTTTTTGGTGCTGGGCATGCAGTATTGTTTTCCATCCTTTTACTTTTAGCCTTTGAGTTTTTTATGAGTTAAGTGTGTTTCTTCTTTACAGCGTATTATTGGATTTTGTTTCTTTATCCACTCTTCCAGTCTATTTCTTTTAATTGGTGAATGGAGTCCATTTACATGGATGGTTATAATTGAAATTTATTGGTATATGATGGACATGACTTTTACTTACTACTGTTTACCCCTTTTCTGCCTTATTTAATTGGTTGACTTATTTGGTGGGTTCTTTCTGCTCTCATTTGTGGAATTCTGGTCATTTTGTTCCCTCTCTAAATTTTTTGAAGTATATTTGGTAGGGTTGGCTTTGACCTCATGAAATTCTTTACTTGTTCCTTGTCATGAAAATGTTTCACTTCTTCGTCATACTTGATAGAGAGTTTTGCAGGGTATAGCAGTCTGGGCTGGAATTTGTTTTCGTAGAGGACTTGAGGAACTCTGCTCCATGCTCTTCTTGACTTCATGGTTTGTGAAGAGAAATCTGCCATTATTATGATGCGTATTCCCTTAAATATAACCTGTTTTTCTCTAGCGGTTTTTCGTATATTATTCTTCTGCTGGATTCCTAGGATCTTGATTATTATATGTCTGGATGTGTTTTTCATTGTACTGATATTATTTGGAGTTCTATATTCATCAGTTACCATAATGTCTGATTGTTTTCTCATATTTGGGATTATTTCTTCTATTACTTCTGCCCACATTCTTTTTATATCCTTTGTTTGGACTCCCTCCTTCTTGCTGATTCTTATTAATCTCACGTTGTGCATTTTTGCATCATCTTACAGGAATTGAATTATCTTTTCTGCAACCTGATTGTTTTTAAGAGATCCTTTCTTACCTTTTCACTAGCTGTGACTGTGTCTTCAAGATCTGAAACTTTGTCTTCACTTTCGTTCATACGATTTTGCCAGCTTGCGATTATTTTATTTTCTTGCTTATCAATTTGAAACTGTTTCATGTGATCTGTTTCTTTCCTATATTGCTCGATCAGGAAATCCAACATTTTTCAGTTCTCCCATGCTTTATCAATGTCTTCTTTAGTAGCATTTAAGTTTTTCATTATAATTGTCCTTTATTTCTCTACTTCAGGGATTTCTCCTCTGATCTCCTCTCTACTTTTCTGCATTTGTTCCCTTACTTTAGATGTTATTAAATTAGAGAAGTCTTTTTTTTTTTTAATTCAGAAGTCATTTCTGGTCTGACTTCCTGTATACATTTCTGCAGTTCTCTTTCCACTTCAGCTTCTATTAATTCATGAATTTCCTGTTTTACTTCAGATACTATCTTTGGTCTGAATTCCTTTATGTGTTTCTGCACTTGTCTATCTACCTCAGATGCTACCAATCCTGAGTTTTTGGCTGGCTGATTCCCGTTTTCTACAATGTTACTATCTCCTGTGTTGGTTGTGGGTGGATTCGGGACCTGAGATTGCATCTTGCTCCTTCTCTGTCATTTCTTATGAACTCTGCACTTCGGTGAATTTGTGCTGTTAGTGCCTATTGAATTTGGATCTGGATTCACTAGTCTTGATCATTTCCAGATGTTCCTGGCTGTGTCTGGTTGCTGTGCTCAGCTTCTTTCTGCTGCAACTGGACGCAGGATGGGATCGCCAGTATGGGCATGCAGGGTCAGAGTTACGGTGGCTGGTGGCACTGGGGTGCAAGCCAGAGGAGACGTTCTGCCTAGGTGCAGACCCTGGTCGATCAGCATGGGTGAGTGGGGGCCAGGTTCTGGTGCCTGGTGCATGGGACTGCATGCCAATAGATAGTTACTGCCTGGGTACAGGCCCTGATCAATCAGTGTGTGCAGGGCCGGGGCGGCGGGGCAAGCATTCTGATGGCTGTTGCATGTGAGCATATTCCAGTGGACAGGTCTTGGGTGCAGGCCAGGGTTGGTCAGTCTACTTTTGTTTCTTCTCAAGTTCGGTTTTTCCTTTTGGTGCATTTGGAAGATTGCATTTACATTTGTACTTTAGTCCAAACAGACCACTCCATTTTATCTTTATTGCTATGATATTGCTATATCACATGATATATTGCTATGAGTAGCCTTTAAGAGAAAAAAAAACTCAAAGTATTTGTACATGTTTGGAGATATAATAAATATTAATACTAATAAGAGTTAGGAGACTGAAACAATTTTTCGAAGAGACAAGAGTGAAATTTCACTTAATCATGTATACTTTGGAAATTAGATATGTGTCTTGCATGGGACTAAGTCATTTGTGAGGTAGTCATTCAAATTTAACAGCGCTTGATTAAAGGTCAATTATGAATCTGACACAGTCATAGAGCTGCAGTGTACACATATATTTAACTTGGCTCTGGTCCTTTTCTAGCTTCCAAAATATTCAATGCAATAAGCCACGCATACTATGAGTGGCAAAATAGGGATAGATGCTACAAAGTACATTTAAAACAATTGCTATATGATGAAGATTAATTTTGATTTGAGAATCTACATAGATGCTTTTGCAAATTAACTTATTTTATTTCTTCATACTTATGTTTTTCAAAAGTTAATTGGATTCATTCTGGTATTTCTATATATCTACATGTTGTGCCTTAATTTTTCCCACTTTTGGTGCATTCTCTCTCCTGCAAATATTCTTAGGGCAAATGTGACCCTATGCTAGTTTTAGCAGGTCAGATATGGTTTGATGAGTGTAAATGGGGGCAGGGGTCATGTTGGAACAGAAAGACAGTTTTAGCAAAAGCTTAGAAGTTGGGTAATAATTCTGTAAAGGAAGGGCTAATGAAAACAACAGGATGTGACATAGTGTGGGTATGCATGCATGAACATGTGTGTGCCTGTGTATATTTTGAAGGAGATATGCAAAGTTAGGAAAAGGTAAAGTAAAAGTAGGTTAGGATTTTAAGAAGAATGAGGACATTACCAGACCTAGTGGCACACACCTGTAATTCCAGTTGGAAGGCTGAGGGAGGAGGATCCATGTGAGTTTGATACCAGCCTGCACTACAAAAATGAGCCTAGGGCCAGTCTGACCTGGATAGTGAGATCCTGTCTCAAAAAGAAAAAAAAAGCTTTAAAAAAAGAAGAAGAAGGACATTATCAGAGGATCCTCTTCACATCTTTCTAGTCTTTCCAGGTGAATAGCAGATGCTTTTGTGAAATTCAGTTTCTCAATGAAAACAAAAAACTCCAATGTCTATTGTCTCACCACATGCCTCCTCACCAAGCCATGTCAGTGGTAGGACTTAGCTAAATTTGGAAAGTATTTTACGTAAAGTTAGAAAGAAATTTCTAATTCCTTAAACACTGAAGGCACAGAAGAATTGGTGATTGTTTATGGGCGATGAGGAAAAGGTAGACATCAAACTGTACTTTTCACTGGGGAAAATCATGCGGGGATGACACACATGCATAGCAAGTAAGATATTGCTGCTATTTGCACCCTGCCAAATGGCACCAACACCAATGCCTCAACCAAGAGCAAAGTAACTATCCCTCATTCTACGCCTCTCCTTTCCTCCATATCCGACTCAGCCGCAAGTCCTGCCCACCTAGTTTTACAAAGTATTTTCCTCTATCAGAAAATTAGCTGGTAATTTTTTCCCATTTTGTGCGTACATATTTTCATTACTAGATAGCAATTTTTCTCATCTTGTAGGTTCACTCTCCTCACTCTGTCAATTGTTTCCTTTGCACTGCAGAAGCTCTTTCATTTCATGTTATCCCACTTTCCCAGTGCTGCTTGAGTTCTGGTCAAGAAGTCCTTTCTTCTGCATATGGCTTCAAGGGTTTCCCCTTCTTTACCTCTCAGTATTTTCCAATTTTGACCCACCTGTATAAGTCATGATATACAAAATACAGGGAACACTCACATAAAAATTGTATTGCAGTAAAAGACATATTTCTGTTCATTTTCCTCAAAGGCTTCCCTCTTCTTACAGACTGTGATAAAAAATATGATAAAGGCTGCTGACAAGTACCATACAAAATAAAGGCAGGCTGATAAAAATATTTCAGAGTCCCTGCCCAGCTTATGTACAAAATATGACACACTGTGGCTTCTTGCTAGTCCCTAAAGGCAAAACTTACCATAAAAGCTAAATATTTTTAATCAGTTGAGGACAATGAGGCACCAAGATTAAACAAAATCACCAAAGATGACTTCCACACCTGCCTAAGAAAGTGGCAAGAATGCTTGAATTAAGTGCTTTGGTAAAAAGATGAGAGATGTCCAGAGAGATTAAAGGCATTGTGTCACTTATTGTAACACCTAAAAATTATAAATATCAACTGTAGTTATAAATTATACTTTGTATGTTTAGAGGCCACAGACAAATGTATAAATGTATATATACATATATCCTATAGTCCCTTAAGACTTTATTACAAGAAAATCAACTAAGATACAGAAAATTTAGTGTTGTATGGTTTCTCTCATACAGGAAATCTAAAGTGGGTCAAAGAGATACTTCAGGAGCCTACGCACCTGCCTGGCAAGCACAGGAACCAGAGTTCAATCCCCGGTACCACATGCCATACAGGCCCTGGAACCCCAGGCACACTGTACAGTGCCAGCCACCAAAACTGGTCATAGTGGCCCATGCCTGTAATCCCAGCACTAGGGAGGCCAAGACACGAGGATGACTATCAGTCCAAACTGTGTGGGGAGATCCTGTACTACATATTTAAACAGAAACTTAAAGTATAAACGAATATTTAAAATTAAGGAGAGATGGTATAAAATATAAAAGCAGACCTCTTGCAGCTGGGGCAGGGAATTATAAAGGGAAGAATGGCAGTTAGTGTGGTAAAGTTAAAAATGATGTGAAGATACGTAGTGCACGTGCAGCAATTCCCCAGAGTGAGCAGAAGCAGTGTGCACTGCAAACATACACTGATAAAAATAAACTCTCCGATCAGATGTGGTGCTGCATGTCTGTAATCCTAGCAATTTTTGAGGCTCCAGCAGGAGGATGATTGCTCACACTTAGGCTTGGCAACTTAGTCACTTAGTGAGGATCAGTCTCAAGACAAAAGACCGCTAATCAAGGGTCTTGGGATGTAATTCAGTATTAAATCTGGGTACAGTCATTGCAGTATCAAAGTATTTTTTTCCTAGCACATCTCCACTAAACAGCTCTCCTCCTTAATCTGTATTCTTATCCTGATTGCTCCCAGTATAGGGCAACGGCCATAAGCGCTCAGGCTATCTCAGCAGCCCTTTCTCTCTCACTGTTCCTTCTCACAATAGCATCCTCTGCTGCAGAGGCACGTTTCTAAAGCAACAGCTCTTATAATTCATTCATTCCCCTGCCAAAAACCATTCCTCTAAGTATGAAGTTCTTAACCTACCTTGAAGAGCCCTTCTCACTCTGCACAGTGCTACGCTTGCCAGCCTCACTTTCATGTCTCATTGAAGTGACTGCTACATTTGGTGGTGCAGTCGCACCAGTACCTGTATAGTTTTATAGGCAGTGATCCCTCTGCCCAAATTCCTTTCCTATAGAAAGTTGTCACAACTTGTTAAGATGGAGCTGAGGTGTCTGCTTCTACTTGTCATATTTGTGAGTAAAACCACTATTCACTATTTTCAACAACCATTAATTACCGATGGATCCTAAATCTATCTTTCTTATTTCCTTGTTACTTTCAATAACTTTTTATATTTTGTGACTTAACCCATTATAAGCAATCTTTTTTTTAAATCTCCATTTGGTTTGCTTTAGTTCAAGAGCTCGCTGAATACCACACCTGGATTTTGGAAACAGCCACTTCCCTGATTCCCTGGACACCCCACTCCTTCTAACACACTCATATTCTACAAACAGGGAACAGTAGGTTTCTGCGCTTCAAAGCAGCCTGGCAGGATCTGCTATAGAACAGCTGGGATCAAAGCATCTGCACTTCAAAGGTCTTAACTTCATCCCCTGCAATTGCAGTGCAAGAAACAGATAGCAACCTTCCCATGCCTTCATTATGGCCATTCCTGCCCTGCCCACTGTGAGAAGCTCGGAAATGCACAATCTTATTCTTGCTCTGATTTGATTTCATTCCGTAATAGCTGGGATGGACACAAAAGAGAAAGATCTTCAGGCGTAATCCAGTATGAGGACTACAGAAAAAGGCTTCTTGATGTGCAGTGAATTAAAGAAGCAAAGGGAGAACTATGTGGTAAGAGGACATAGGAAAATTCATCAGATCAGCATTGAAATTTGATCTATTAAGTGTGTGGAGTCAGAACAAAACTGTGACTACTGCATATTTTTTCCTGCAACTTCTGCTACTAAACAGTTGTGTGCCCATGCAAAAGTACTTTAACTTTACTGAGCCTACTTTTTACTTGTAAAAATTAAAGTGTTACAAAGAATGACCTGAAAAGATTTCTTCTAATCTTAAATGAGGTACTGTGAACAACATGACTAACTTGGCAAGTAGAGTTTAAGAAATGCCTCCTAGCATTCCCAAGTCTTTTATCAAGACTCCTTCCAGATTTAATTCTTGCTTTGTTCTTTTTTTTTTCTTTCTCATTCAACCTTTCCAGAAAATGAGAATCAACAGTGAGAGATGACCAGGCCATCAGACACAATATGCTTCTAATTTATGCTTTACTGAAACAGTGGTAATGCATCGATCTATCAGCTTGAAAACTAGTTTAATTAATTGGCTTCCCTGAATGGTGCCTGTTGTAGGAGATGAAAATTTCATAGGACACCAATAACCTTGGGTAAGCAATCAAGCACTATGTCTAGGAACAGACTAAATGGCAGCTCCTGCTGTAACCATGGGATTGGCATGCATTCTACAGGCCCTGGGAATTTCCAGGAGCCTGTTCTATAATCCTTTGAACTTCTCCACTTGCCCGCAGACTGTTACAAAAACTGTAATTTTCTCAGAATTACCCAGGGGATAGAAAATCAGTGATGCAATATTGTAAGAGCCTTTTGTAAAGATCTTATGTTGAGCTTTCACTGTGTTATGTCCAATGGCCATGAGGTTCCTCCCAGCCTGATTTGTAAAATGATTTCCATGATTAATGAGGCTGTATGACAAGATAGCCACAAGGAGGGATGGAGAATAAAACAGAGAGCTACTGGAGTGGAAACTCCCAGGAGGTGTGGTGGAGATGAGTGGTAATTTTGAAGTGAAATGCTGTAGGGAATAGTAAATTGACTGTGAAAGGGGAATGAAGGGCTAGATTTCAGAGCAAAAAACAAAAACACAAACACATCAGCCAGTTCAATAAGGCTACTCATCCTCCATTAGTCACAAAAAAATGTCAGACGCTAAGATGAAGGTCTCCACAGAATTTCTAAAACAACCAAAGGAAAGAGACTTCTCCCAAGACTCAATTTTTTTACACTAGAAAAGATGTATCTGTGAGAGTTATACACACAGAGACAAACAATAACCAGTAAGCTATTGAGTTATATTGTATAATATTTATTATGGAATAGACTCATGCCAGAATTGGTCTGTTTCAAATCCACAGGACAGGCCACTAAGTTAAAGACACAAACAAGAGATACAGTATCAAGTCCGCAATGTGTAGGTCAAGTCAGGAAGCTTGAAACTCAGGCAAGATTTTAATATTATTACTTTTTTTTTTTGAGACAGGGTCTCACTGTGCAGTTCAGGCTGGCTTTCAGCTCACTTTTGTAGCCCAGGCTGGTCTCGAACTCACAACGATCCTCCTGCCTCAGCCTCCCAAGTGCTGGGATTACAGGCATGAGCCACCACGCCCGGCAAGATTTTAATATTATAATCTTGAGGTTAAATGCCTTCTCCAGGAAACCTCAATTTTTGCTCTTAAAGCTTTCTGTGCATTATATGTTTCTGCCACAATATTAATAAAAATCTCTTTTACTTGTTGTACATGTTAACCATACTTCCATATCACCTCTGTACCAATATTTACCTGAATATTTGACCAAACCATTTGGCACAGTCTCTCAGGCAGTTGCTTAAACTGCTGAGCTATCTCCCCAGCCCAAGGACACTGTTACTGTGCCCATTTCAAAGACAAGAATCTCAGCTTCACCATTTATCAACACACAAAGTAACAAAAATATTCACAACACAATGATCAAATAACATAATATTTTCTTTATTACATAACCAGCACTTACATACACATCTTAGTGCCTCTGCCTTTTAGAAAGTTTATTATTTTTATTGGTACATATTTGCCATAGATTTTGATCACACTCATCATAAGGAATTTGCACGTATGCATGGCACACCTCAATTTCTCTTTCCCCATTCTATTCCCTTCCTCTTAGCCACTGCTAATGTGGTGAGTTTTAGGGGTACAGGAAAGTCTATACTGGGCTCTCCTAGATAACTTTAACACCGAGAGTCCAGTACATTGACAGTGCTTTGTGATTAACCTTCTCTGTAGCGAAATGTTCCAGTCTTCAAATCATAGGTGTTCATTTCACATTATTATTGTTGCAAGCTCCTGGTGTTGAAGAAGTTGACTGGCAAGATGAAAAACACAACACTAAATATTATTTAAATAGTGAAAATAAAACAAATGATAGCATAGGCAGAGCTTCGGCTCTAAGGAATTTACACACACAAAGACACACACAGAATTTGTGCTGCACAAAGTTCTACAAGAAATTGTAGGAGTTTGATTCAGCTATGTATAAAGGCTAAAGTGATTTAAGCTAATTTGTAGTACATTCAAGAGTGCAGAAATTGAGGAGAAAGCTGGTACAGATACTATAGAAAAGCTTCTTCTAGCTTTCATCTGTGCTTTCTGTGGACCTTCAGCAGATTTTCTTTTTGTTCTAGTGCTGAAGTAGTGATAAAGATAGCTGTTCTACATCTAAGTGTCATCTATACATCAAAGTATGAAGAAAGGTGCGTAGATGCTATGACAGTCTGGCATTATTTGTCAGGATTACTGTACCTTTACATGAAAGCTTACCTAAGATATTTGTAATTAGACCATATTGAAGAAAAATTCATGTAGCTCACTGATGTATTTACAGCTAAATGTGATGGTGGTGAAGCCTGATCAGAAGAGATGGGTCACTAGAGGCATTCCCTGGGAAGATTCATGTCCCTCTCCTGCTCTACCCTTGTCTCTGCTCCCTGACTAAGACACCATAAGCAGATCTCCTCTTCCCTGCCACTCTGTCATGCTGCACTGCCTAGGAACCTGCTAAAGATAAACTGAGACATTTACAGTGAGCCAAAATAAACATTCACTTCTTCAAGTTGTAGGTGTCTGGCAATGCATCTCTGTAACAAGTAACTAAGAGATATTTCCTGTGGCTTTTTACCCATAGTCATGTGTTAATTTCTTGCACTTCTTTCTCTTATTCTTTTTGTTCCATCCAATTTTCCTACTCTCAGGACAGTCTCACAGTTTTGCTTAGAGAAAAATCACGAGTGTGATATTTTGCCATCCTGCTGTGACTGTTTTACAACTGAAACTTTGACTGTCACCTTGTTCAGGAATCAGATTTGGTCCTTCATGAGTGATAACCCTCTTGTTAGTTGGTTTGCAACCATATTTTGTTTCTGTGATCAAAACTATGCAAATGACCAGATGTTTGTTTGTCTTTGTGTCTTATAAACATGAGCTGGGGTTAAATTGAATGATTTTTCATTGCTATCAAATTTTTGGTCCTAATTTTTGAACAAGTCAATATTTTCCTCAAACCACTAACTCTAGCTATTTAAAAATATTATTTAGACTTGCACAACGGAAGATATTTTCTTATGAATTTTTCTCACATTAATTTTCTCTCCAGTGCAGGCAGATAAAGTGCCGCTCTGAAATTTGATTAGTGACAGTTACAGCAAAAACCCTCCTTCACATTTCCAGTGTTTGCTTTCATTATTTTACTCTGTATTCTTAGTGTAAAATTTAATGAACGCTGTCAATGTATATTTGTCTCATAACAATACTGAACAGATTTTACAATATTTCTCTGCATTTTTATAATATATTAAACAATTAGCAAGGACTCCTAGATATATTTAAGATTATTGGCATGAGTTTGCTTTGGTTAAAATAATAAGGAGTAAATTAGTTTGCTTGTCTGATGACCAAGCAAAAATATAACCTTTGTTATATTGATTCTTACATTCATTACTACTTAAAGCAACTTATCTAGTTAAAAAAAAGTCAGAGGCAGACTCTAACTGGAGGCTTCTACTGGGGCCTATCTCAGTGAGCTGCACCAGCTCGAAAGATCATTTGCTTCTGGTTTCTGTAGGATGGTGAATTGGCACTTCTGTATTTGGCATCAGAGTGCTAACTTGGTAACTATCTCAGTTATTATTCTCTCATTGCTAGGACAAATAGTCGATCCTCAAAATGAAGGAAGGAAAGGTGTATTTAGTTCACAGTTACTGGACATTTCAGTCCATCCTTGGCTGGCTCTAAGGCAGAGGGCCACATGACGGAGGGCAGCATTTAGTGGCAGTGGCAAAGAGCAAGAGAACAAATGGGAGAGTAATGGCAACAAATGACACCAGAGAGTGAGTTGGTCTCTCATATGTTATACTCAAGCTACCTGCCCTAGGCTTGGTCTAGCACTCACAGCTATAATCCCAGAAGTACTCAGAACTGTAATCCCAGCACTTGGGAGGCTGAGGCAGGAGGATTGGTGCGAGTTCGAGACCAGCCTGGGCTACAAAAGTGAGCTCAAGGCCAGCCTCAACTGCATAGCGAGACCCTGTCTCAAAAAGACAAAAAAAAAAAAAAAAAAAAAAAAGAAGTACTCAGAACCATAATCCCAGCCTTGGATCATGAATTAATCGCAAACTGTAGAACTGAGCCTCAGTGACTGCATGAGGGTTTGGGAGGACAAATACAAGCAAACCCTAACAGTAATTTATCCTCATTAAAACAAGAGGTTGCTGAAAGAGATTGTTTTCTTCAGCCATTGATTCACAAGACCTAACAACTCATGTAAGATTTCAATTTGGTATCAATATGGAAACAAGTCTCACACTTTAGTGTAATCATGCTTTATTAAAGCATTCCCAGTATATTTAACGCATAGTGAGTATTTTCAGGGCTAAGATTCAGATACGCAATGATTACATTCTCATGCACGTCCAGAGAGAATATTTTCATTACTCTCTGGTTGAATTAAAGGTGAAAATAAAATACTTCTTTTTGGTGACAAGTGAAATTCAGTCAAATTCAAGCCCACAAGAAAAATGGCACGGCACCACAACCATAACTTTTAGAGAAAGATAATTTCTCTAAATATAAGGGTAATTTATATTCTTAGTATTCTAGAATGCTGTCTTTTCTGAAAACACATCACGATAAGTCGAAGATGGCAAGCCTGGAATGTACATTATTCTCTAAGCAGGGCACAGTCTACTTGCATGCCATTGTAAATAAGGCAGCCACCACTCCACGTGACTTGTGGCATGCCAGAGGGCAAGGTACCTCGAAATTAACTTCTGTCTAACATGATTAGCAGTTGACAGCTGCAGGTGACTCAGTGCTGCTGACAGTCCACAAAGACCTAATTGCTTCACTTCAAGAATTATGTATGGACACTCTGTGCACAAAGGTTTTTAAGCTAATTCTAAGATTTTTAAAACAGTTATTTTAAAGCAAAATAGTTTAATAAAAATAATCTCTTTAAAATAGACACGTTGGTTACAAGTATGTCCTATTTTATTAAGTGAAAACATTGTGATAATTGTATTCACAATATAATAATGATATGCTTGCGTTGTTAAAGCACTAAAGGCAATAAATCCAGGCATGTCTTATCCCTGGACATTGAAACTATCACTAATTGTGATTAGCTTCTTTGTATCTTTCTGAGGTTTGAAATTTCCTTTTTGTGGGAGTGTGCACTATATTTATAAATAGAAAAAAGGAATGTGCAATGTAAAAATTTTTAATTGGAAACATTATTTGATGGTGCTACCTTTTATTTTCAGTGAAAGGTTAAATATTGAAGTTCTTCTCTCCTTTGCCTAAATAAAAGGGAAATTTTCTTCTTCATTATTTCCTGGGCTGAAAATGCTACAATCAAGTTCTTTGAGAAATTGTGGCATTTCAAAGTTTTTTTCTGCCACTTCACTTAGTACACAATTTCTGCAATGTGATATTTTTCCCATAGAACACTTTAGACCCTAGGAATGTTCAGAATGAAAAAAAAATATATTTTTCATTTAGAAAAACGATAAACATTTGATACTGTTAAAGTTATACTAAGTACATTAGTTTTTATTATCAATACATTGTTCACTATTATTGAAATAGCACATTATAGCTCATAGATGGCTGCTATCAATGTGTGTTAATTATAAATACAATAAAATAGAACAGTGATTCAATTCACTTTATTTAATCACTAACTTAACAATGAGACTTGACATCAAGGCTGCTTTTAGGGCCCAAGAAAGGAATAATGATTACTCCTAGAGCAAGACTGCTCACGTATGTATGGGAAAGAAATACCCAAAGTGCTAGATGTCCAGTATGAGTTCAAGTTCTCTAAAACTCAAGAATGAATTTTAGGAAAAAACAGAAGTTAAGAGAATAATATAGGTTTTGGGGGGAAAGAAAGCTTCTGAGAGAGGGAGAGGAAGAAAAAGAGAGAGGGAGATGAAGAGAAAGAGAGAGGAGAGAGAGGGAGAGAGAGAAGGAGAGAGAGGGAGAGATAGAAGGAGAGAGAGGGAGAGAGAGGAGAGAGAGGGAGACAGAGAGAGATGGAGAGAGAGAAGGAGAGAGAGATGGAGATAGAGAAGGAGAGGGAGAAAGAGAGAGAGGAGAGAGAGAGACAGAGATAGAGACAGAGACAGAGACAGAGACAGAGACAGAAAGTTTTGGAATGGATTTCCAGTGAGCTTACCTTTTCTAAAGGGATTTTTACAGAACAAATCCATGAGGTGAGGTGGGCCCAAGGTAGGAGACATGGGAAACTGCAAGGTGGGCATGAGATGGGATAAAACGATGGTAAACCAAGATTACAATTATAATTGCTCAGGTAAAATTGATTAAATCAGGGTCAAATGGGGAAGCGAGTCAAGATGGAAGAGGACATGAATAAGGAACAGGGGCTTTTCAGGTAGGTAGTTTGTTAGTGGATTTTCCTGGCTTTCCCAAGTAGATAGAGACCTACGTAGAATGACAATCCCTGGTGTTTATTCTCAGGATGTATGTGAGTGCATTTGTTTCACCTTGTGTCTTGCAGTCTGACTCACAACAAAAGGGTCTGTCTTAACCGCAAGTGTAAGATATCTTCTGTTCTATACTGACTCTTTCCAGGGCCAGTCCCATCTGACTGCCTGTAATATTTTTTCTAAGTCAGATTCCTACAGAACCTTCACTGGTGTCCTGGAAGAACTGCATCTACAGCATCACTAGGGCTCAATCCTCACTGTGTTGAATTTCAATCTCTAGAGGTTAGAATTGGGAATAAATAACTGTAAAAAATGTTTCAAGACATTTGAATGCACAGAAAATTTTAACAACTATTGTAGTATTAATTAAAAAATTGCAGATATGTTTATCTTTGAGGTAAAGATGAGGGATATCTGCTTCTGGATTTCACAACCATGCCTAAGAGTACAAAGTGAAGGCTCATGCTGAAATTAGCAGTTATTGTCACCCAATTTTCTCTATTTATGATAACGTTGCATTTGACCAAGTGGCAGAGAAGACTGAGATAACTTATCTTTTCCATATTCTATTTGATCAGCCCTTCCTAACAACCCCCTGACAATGTAGCAGTTGGTGTAATTTTCATTTATTTATGCAAAATATTCTGAGCACCTAGTATGTGCTTATGTAGTATTTTGCTAGCTAGAAAAGGGTAAATATGACACAGAACCTAAATCATTAATTTCTTGTTACTTTTGTAACTGATTGTCATAAGCTTTGCAGCTTCAAAAATTCAAATATTCTCCAGTCCTAGAAGCCAAAAGTCTGAAAGAGGCCTCAATAGTTCAACATCTAAATGTCAGTTAAGATTGTTTCTCTCTCAGGAATCACAATCTCTGGGGATATCAGCCTTCTTGTCAGCTTTCTAATGCACCCTGCATCTCATAAGTCACACCTCCCTTATACTATCTTCCAAAGTAACAACCTTGCATCTCCTTTTCCTTCTTTGAATTATTGAGTCTCCCTCTGACCACAAAGAGAAACTAAGATATCCGATTGTGAGTCTTCCTCTGATTTAATTGGACCCATCTGGGTTATCCAGGGTAACTCATCTCTCTCTTAAGGTTCTAGTCCTTAGTCACTTTGGCAGAATCAATTTTATCATGTTACGTATCATCAGTGGTACAGGGATTAAGATGCAGACATATTAGTAAGGCATTACTACCTGCTAAATAGCTGAGAGAAGCTCTCTTCTAACAATGAGAAAAAGACAAAACAGAGTGACAATTGGCAGGCTATCATGCCTTGCCAAACCTATAGCAAATCAATAGTAAATAGTTTGTTTTATATCATTATTTTGAAGCTGTAAGGCTCAGTGAATGGCAGTGGCAGAGACCACATTCTTTTTTTTTTTTTTTTTTTCTTTGTGAGACTGAGCATTGAACTCAGGACCCTGTGCTTGCCAGGCAAACACTTATACTGAGCTATCTCCACATCCTGTTACATTGATTTTTGTGGCTCCTAAAAACGGTAGCATTTTAAAGAAATTTCAGTTCCTAATAAAGAATAATTGCTTTGGTATAACTATAGTTCATGAAATATTTGATAGACTGCTGCATAGCTCATCGGATTAAAGTACGTGCTTAGGCAGCTACAGGGACCACGGTTCTACCCCCAGGGTGCCATGCTGGCCTGCCGATGACACATGCTGAGAAGGCGAATGAAACTGGGCATGGTGGTCCGTTGTTGTAATCTCAGTACTTGGGAAGCTGAAAAATAAAAAGGATCACTACAAGTCTAATCTGTGTAGTGAGACCCTACAGTCTGTGTACTAAGTACATAAGAAAAGGAAATATTTGAGATATTCCTGACCTAAATATTACTGGAAAATGTGATTTATGTGAATTTTGATATTTAACTCAATTTCATTGCCAAATAATTATGCACAGTTTACTGGCAAAATGTGACATTTACAAAGTACATATGCATTGTAAAAAGATTCATTCAAGCAAATGAACAAAAATTTAACTGTATAACATGCACTTTACCTGACAAACTTTTAAACTATTTCAACTTTACATTGAAAAAGATGTACATTTTTGTAGTATACAGAAAGACAAGCATTGTTGAATCTTACTCCTTTGTGAGACGTGAAATAATTGATCTCATACAAGCAGGTGTGGCAGATTAGTCAGAGTAGGCGGACCAACCAAACGTTGTTCAAAAGATTCAGAGTTAAGTTACATAGGAGGAATAAATTCAGGACATGTATTGTCGCTACTAAGGACAACATATAACTGAATGTAGTATTCTGTCAACCTTTCAAATAAATTTCAATTGTCAGTTACACTTGGCATTTAAAATATACTAGGAAAGTGTCTTTGATATGCAGTTGAAAAATTTAAAGATGTTCAGTGGGATATTAATAAGTAGTACTGGTTTTAGTGTCATGAATGTAAATATATATATATATATATATATATATATATATATATATATATATATATATATATATATCCATAGCCTAGGAAACACCAACAAGAGGGCAAATTCTTTCCTTTCTCTGGCTGGAAATGATAGAAGAGAAAACTGAACTCAGGTAAACCATTTAACATTAGAGCTTTAATTTCACTCCCCAAATTAAGATAACCATAGGATAGACTTTACACATCTATTTTAATGATTAAAGTCATTCAGGTAAACAGCCTAGCATAGTCTTTAGGTCCTAATACAGTAAAATATAAATATAAAAAATACTGCAGAGCTTTATGTTATTGATAATAGAAGCTGAAATGTTACAAACTTTCATGTTATAAACAAGAAGGTTTCTAATGTATCTATGAGATTCAAAGATTCTCAGTTACATCAACAGTTCTTAAGACAGGAGTGTGGATGAGTGCTAAGGGGAAAATAAATAATGAAAAATGTGTTTGTTAAATACATCTCAATTTAGATAAGGGTTAAGACAAAAAGAGTGTTTGTGCTGAATATTCAAACTAGGTAAAATTTTTCTTTTCTTACTCTCCCTAGGACTGTAATCCTAAGAAAAGCATTACCCACATTCTTCTAGGAGGATTCAAAATACAGTTTACATACACACTGCTCATGCAAAGTACATCTTCCTGCTTCCAAGTCATACGGAAGCAGAAGCCACACTATGCATTTTTCCTATAGGATTCCAGGATAGTGTCCTATCTTAGTAAGTAAACAGCAGTTTTGGTCATATTAATTAATTCTTTGTTGTCCCCTGTTTACAGGGAAGCAGCAGGTCTTCAATATCTGAAAATTAAAAAATAATTTGAGATCTACTAGTTGCCTCTTTGACTTTCACACTTACCACCTCTTTTAACATATTAGTAAGCAACTAATTTTCTGTGTTAAACCTTATTTATTTTAATAAGATTATTAAAAATAATCTTAAATTATTTTCAGTGTGGTTCTCTTTCCCGATAAACTCTGATAGATAAAATATGCAATTGTAGTATCATATCATAAAAACAAAGTGATTTGTAATGACATAATATGGACATCTAATAGGTTCTTTAGGAAATAGAGAAGTTTATTTGGAAACAAATCTTTGCTCATTAAAGAAACATTACATAGCCATGGACATCTGAGTCTGACGAGAAGAGGCAAGAATAGTGAATGATGAGGCTACAAGGCTGGAAAAGGCAGTAGGTGGTGATATAAAGGGCTTTTAGAAGACTGACCTCCTGGATATTATCAGGGAAAGTAGAATATATAGAGAGAAATCGTATGATTGGACTTAAGGAAAATTGTTTATTCTGCTACGTAGAAAGTGGACTGTATTAACAACATAAGATAGAAATCAGGAAAATATTTGCCAAAGTAGTTGAGGATGACACATAGCTACACATGCAAAATAAAAGAAGAGGAAAGTAAACAAATTTCAGATGTAATTTTCCACTACACTAACAAAAAGTGTTCACAGGTCACATGTGATTTGAAAAAGAGACAAAGGAGTGTATGAAAATACTCGTATTTTGGCTTTAGTCATTGAATATGGATATATTTTTTTTCTGAAATGTACAGGAGTAGAGAAAAACTCATTTGGGAAAAAAATTCTAGATGCCAATAATGGACAAGTAGAATAGAAATGCCTTTGAAACAGTGAAGTAGAGACGCCCAAGCAGCTTCTGGACACAAATGTCTAGAATGTTTATAAGGTTAGAGGCATCTAACAAGTTGGACATTTACATTCAGGAAATCCACTAACATACTGTAAATTTAATTCCCTGGCTCATGTGAAAGAAACTAGTGAGGACATGAAAAGTGAGAAGATAAAGGTCTGAGGAACTCAGAGTATGCGCAACTATGTTGAAAGCTCTATCAGATATTACACCTTCTGAAAGATGGAATTCAGTGTGTTTATCATCATGTTTAACATTGATTACTTTAGCACAGTTTTTCCAAGAATGATGATGGAGTTATGGGACAGACTGTAGCAAGCTGAATAATAAAAAGGCCAAAAGGAATAGAGTCACTTCTATAGAAAACTCTAAACTACTTGATAAGTAAGACAAAGAGGCTCAAAAGTACATGAAAAGAAATAAGATTTTCGTTTTCCTGAGTTTAAGTGCTATTGAGGGGGTATTAGTGAGGTTGAAAATAGAAGAAATGAAATTTGTTTAGCTAAGACTATAAGAAATTTAAAGGCCTACAGAATGCAAAATATTTGTACAAGATTGGACTGAGCCTGAAGAATAATACCTTTCTCTTTGGCTTAAATAATAGAAAAGGAAGATTATACAAATGTTATCTTTTGTTGAGAGGACAAACTTTTGAGGAATTTACTATTGAACAGCTCCTATTTTTTGCAGAAAACTACAATTCCACTGTGTCTGCTGAGAATAAGCACTGAGATGGCAACCAGCAGTTATTTGAATTGGGCCTACTGTAATGATTTTCTGAGGTAATAAATATTTGATCAAGAACATTAAATCTAGTAGGAAATATATCTGTAGAATAATACAAATCAAAAGCCAAGAAATATACATGATTATTATATCTACAGTAGTGTGGGGGCTGGTTTTTATGAGTTTTGTTTTATTTTCTGAAAACTTAATAGCATTATATCACAAATCTATCACAAAAATTAAATTATATTGTAAAAGAGTTTCTGGATATATGTGTTCCTGTTTATTTCACTATCTCCTTTTCCACTTCTAATAGCATAACTTTCGTTTTTCTGCTGGGAACACATGTCATGAAATTTGGATAGGATTAACTCTGTCCACACTTGGGAATGTTATCAAGGTCAAGTCAATAAGAACACAAGGCACAATGGCCATAATGATAATTGTACCTATATCTCTTGATAATGGAAGCGGAACCAAACATACTTTTTTTTTTGCCTTTTTGAGACAGAGTCTCACTATGCAGTTGAGGCTGGTCCTGAGCTCACTTTTGTAGCCCAGGCTGGTCTCGAACTC
>PVJA010032866.1:0-23800 GCA_004027025.1 Myocastor coypus
TTCCCTTCCCTTCCTTTTCCTTCCTCTCTCCTCCCCTCCCCTTCCTTTTATTTGTGTTTGTTGGTTTGGTACCAGGAATCAGGTACTCAGGGCCTAGTTCTTACAAGCGTTGTGCCAATGAACTACATTTGTAGCCCCTTCTTTCCTTTTATTTATTGATTGGGGATCTCACACTTGTCAAGCAAAGGCTGTAGTGCTAAGCTAACCCACTTTCCTAGGACTGACAAGTTCTTGTTTCTTTTTCTTGGAATCCTTATCACAGTACTTGGTCTGAAATAAGCACTCTATAACTGTGTGGTGCATGTGAATGAATGGATGGCAAGGAGCAGGATTTTTTTTCTGAGGTAGTGTCTCGCTCTATAATTCAGGCTGGCCTTGACTTTTTTATGTAGCCCACACCAAGTGCTGGGATTATAGGTATGCTCCACCATGCTTGGTAGGAGCAAGATTTCTGAGGCCAAAACCCTTGCTCTTAAACACTCCTTTTTTTTTTTTTTTTTTTTTCTTTTGGTACCTGGAATCGAACTCAGGACTTTGACTTGTCAGGCTGAGCTATATTCCTGGCCCTTAACCACCACTTTCTTTCTAAGAGTATAAATGTAGAGAATTATCCACCTATAAACCCTAATACCTGCCCTATTTCTTGGAGTGGAAATTTCTGTCATCTTCCATTGTCTCCTCACCAGACATCCCAGGCCCTGAAGCCTGGACTTGACTACTCTCTGCTAGCTGCTTATAGCCCTGACATGTTCCCTGCCAATATTCCTACTCGCTGCCCACTGCTTCATGGTAGTGGCCTGAGCGACGACAGAGCCTGTGCAGGCCGCCACTGGTCATCTGGTGATTTCTGTGGCTCTGCCAATTAAGTCCCTGACATATATAGAGGGTGAACAGAGCCACAGATACCCCTGCAGGTGGGGTGACTGATTCCTAGCGCTCCTAACTAGAGAAGCCTCTAGTGACTGAATCACAGGCATTCCAATGGCTGCTTTCCTGTCTTCATGGTGACAAGGACACCCCTGCCTTCCTGGTTGTTTTGTTCTCCAGGCTGTCATCTCTCTGAAAATTATGGAGCAGCCAGGAATACTAAGCACTGATTGTTTTAATTATATGGTCCTGGAGGATCTGCCCCTGAGTTATCAGGTATTGTGTTATTTGGAAGCAACTAGCGTAATGAAACAATGCAATTGATGACGCAACTATGCAGGCTGGTGTGCTGGCAGAGTGCAACACAGACTTTACATATCCCCCTCACGATACTCAAAACATTCCTCTTTGATTTGAGGACATGTTCTTGGCAATGTATGTTTCACTGTAATAAATTTCATTTTAACTTGAACACTCACTGTATTTTCTGATCACCCCATATATAAGATATGTTGGTGTGAATTAATATGCCCTTTAGCCTCCTGGCTCCTACTGTTACCCTGAGGAGGAAGGGAGTGAAGATTAGGCTTCAGTAAACAGAACTCAGAAGAACCCACTGGTGTTTGGAATCTGGGGCCACCCCCCACTTTCGGTACTCAGGACCTTGTGCTTCCCAGGCAGGTGCTATGCCGCTGAGCTATATCCCCGCTCCATAGGGCTCTTTCTTACCTACTTCCTGCTCACCTGGGCAAATGGCACAGAGGCCAGAGTATTATCCCAGCCCCATTCCAGATCGGATTATCTGTCTTCACTCAAAAAGACAGCTTTTGGCCTGGTGTAATCCCAGCACTCTGGGGAGCTGAGAAAGGATGGAAAATTGGACCCTAGCCTAGGCAATTCAGCGATTTATCAAGACCCTGACTCAAAATAAAAAAAAAAGAGTTCTGGGGAAGAAGCTTAGCTCAAATGCCCTGGGTTCCATACCCAGTACCACAAGAACAAAACCACACAAAACAACCTCCTCAAAAAAACAAAAACAAACAAAACCAGCTTTCATTTAATGCGATTACTAAAAAGAAAAAAGCACAACATGAATATGTAATTCCAAATTGGGATAAAGAACAAAGGTGCCTAAAATGAGGGGAGGAGAATTAATCTAGGGGGTCAAAAAAAGGTTTCTCTCAGGGAAAGATCTGAAATATGAGTAAGTCGCAGGCGGAGAGAATTTTAGCAGAAGTAAGGGTGTGTGCAAAAGCGAAAGCCGAGGGGCCGAAAGGCGTTGGAGGCGGGCTGCGGGAGGGCCGGGAGGGCTGAGGGGAGAGGAGCTGGAGGGTGGCCCCGGCAGGAGGCGAGCGCGGCGCGGCAGGAAGCAGTGCAGCGGCCGAGCGCAGGAAGTGGAGACGATTGCAAGCGCGGCAGGGAGCTCTCGTCACGTCTGCAGTGAGGCCTGGAGCCCGACCTGGAAGGCCAGGATTAAGTCGCCGGAGGCGGGGTCCGCGGTTCCTGCGCGGAGAACCGAACCGGCCCCCGTGGGCCTGGCCGCCCCGCCCCGCCCCGCCCCGCCCCGCCCCGCCCCGCCCCGCCGCGCAGACGCCGCCGGACTACGCAGTGGCGGCCGGGGCTGGCATCTGGCGCCTATCCGGGCCACCGAGACCTCAGGCCAAAGCGCTGCCAGACCGCAGCGGCCCGGGCGGAACCAGAGCGGCCCGCAGGAGCGGGCGCTGCAGACAGTGAGTCCTGGCCGAGGTAGAGGGCTTGGGGCCCCGGCGGGAGCGGGTGGGTGTCAAGGACGGAGGTCGCAGTCCCTCGTCTCCTGGGGTGCTTGCCCCGGTTTGCATCGTGAGGAGGAGAGGCCACACGCATTGATGACGGGGTGGGGGATAGGGGGAGTGGGGGAGGGTTGGGGGGAGAATGCTCCTGTCCCCGAGGTGTCCAGGTTTCTGTTTTTACATCAGAGAACCTCTGGGCCTTAGCATCACCCCACTTTGCTTCAGCTTCCTTCATAGCCCTGCCTAGATTTCAGAAAAATTGGGGCGGAGGAACATCTCAGGCAGTTTCTTGTATGCCACCGTGCTAAGGGTGCGCAGGTCACCCTGTCCTTCCAGCCCTGCTGTCCATTGCTGCAAGTGGGGAGAATCCCCCCCGCCCTGCTGAGGTCCTCCTTGCCTCCCCTCCACTCCGTAGAATCCCTCCCTCTTAATGACCCCCCAGTTCTTCGAATCCTTAGAGCTGTGTGGGCAATGACAACCTCTTATCAGTTCAAACCCTTGGTATTACTATTATTATTTTATTATTATTATTATTTTATTTTTTTATTTATTTATTTTTTTTGGCAGAAGCTGGTCAAGAGGGGAAGAAGAATGTGGTCAGTCCTTCCTCCAGGGCCATAAGGGTGGAGTGAGCTAGGGCAGGGACACTAAACTGGAGCACTGGAAAGGAGAGGCCAGCTCCCTGGGGAGGTTTGTCCTTGGAGTTGGGGTGGAGTCAGCATGACGGGACACTGAAGCTGGCTCTTCCAGCCCTGGACCTACAGCAGTTGCTTTCTGTTACCATGGGCCTCATCCTCCTCCTGAGCACACAGATCCCACTGCAGTCCCCTGTCCCATTTACTGGCCCAGCAGATCTGTGCAGACACCTGTTTGTGCTGGGCTCTGCACTGGATCCTGGGAATATGCTGGAGGATGATTAAAAGAGTTTCACAATTGGAGTGAGGTTATAAATTCACTATAGGATTGCTCATATAAACAGTTCCAGTTGAACAGACAGTTGCTGGCTATCAGCTACATGGCAGGCACAGGAAACAGACATGGGTCAGACAGTGTGTACCCAGGGCAGAGGTGACCTAAGGAAGACGTAAGGAACTGTGTGTTTGTCTATATCGCAGCCATGGGGAGATGAGCCAGAAGGCTTCAGAGAAGTGGGCTATTAGAGCTGAGTGTGGGAGTGCAGAGGGAAGGAAAAGGAGTGTAGAGAAAGAGGCAGATATCACAGGCCAAAGGAATGGTATGAGAATAATGGTGTGTTTTGAGATCTCTGAGCAGTGTGGGGTGGTGATGGAAGGGTTGTAGGAGGAAGTACAGAGAGGTGCACAGGGCCAGATCAAATAGGGTTTAGTAGGCCATGTGTTGCTCCCTCTCTCTCTCTCTCTCTCTCTGTCTTTTTGAGACAGGGTCTCGCTATGCAGTTCAGGCTGGCCTTGAGCTCACTTTTATAGCCCAGGCTGGTCTCAAACTCACACTGATCCTCCTGCCTCAGCCTCCCAAGTGCTGGGACTACAGGCGTGCGCCACCACGCCCAGCTCTTTCTTTCTTTCTACTTTCTTTCTTAATTTTTATTTTTTTCTTGTTTCAGAACTTTTGTTTGTTTGTTTATTTTTATGGCCGGCTCAGCCTGCCCTGAGGGCAGGGCTGGCGCAGCATGTGGTGCCAGGGCTCGAATTGCAATTCCTGCGGCTACCTACAGGTGCTTTAGACCACTGAGCCATCCTGCCGGGCCCCTCTTTCTCTCTTTCTTTCTTTCTTTCTTTCTTTCTTTCTTTCTTTCTTTCTTTCTTTCTGGGACTGGGGTTCAAACTCATGACCTTGCACTTGCCAGGCAGGCACTTATTCTTTCTTTTCTTTTCTTTCTCCCCTTCCCTTCCCTTCCCTTCCTCTTTCTCTTCCTCTTCCTGCCTTCCTTCCTTCCTTCCTTCCTTCCTTCCTTCTTCTCTTTGTGTGTGTTGTTGGGACACTGAGGATTAAGCATAGGGAGCACTGAGGTATATCCCCACTCTTATTTATTTATATGTATTTGGTACAGGGTCTCACTGTGCAGATTGGACTCCTACTGATCCTCCTGTTTTTAGCCTCCTCAAGAGCTGGAATTATAGGCATGCGCCATCACACCTAGGCTTGGTTGCTGGCTCAGTGCACCCCATAGCCAGGCTGTTGCAGCAGGATCGAGCCATGGTCCCTGTACTTGCCTAAGCAGGTGCTTCCGCCGCTGAGCTTTCTTGCTGGCCTCCCATTTTTAGTTTTAATTTTATCTTGAGACAAAGTCTTACAAAATGGCCCAGGCAGGGCAGGGTCCTTCTGTCTCACCCTACCAAGGAGTTGGGACTATAGATGTGTATCATTGCATATGGCTCCATGTAGAACAGTGATTCTCAACCTTTCTAATGCTGTGACCCTGCAATACAGTTCCTCATGTTGCGGTGACCCCAAACCAAAAAATAATTTTGCTGGCTACTTCAAAACTGTAATTTTGCTACAGTTATGATTCGGAATGGCTTTAGGCAACCCCTGTGTTTTGGTTATTTGACCCCCGCTGGGGTTGTGATTCACAGGTTGAGAACCGCTAAGTTGTAGAGGCTTAATTTACACTTTTAAGTGGAGGTAGATTAGTGAGAAGGCTGTGGCAATAATCCAAGTAGGAAATAGTCTGACCCAGGTGAAAAGAAAGAGGAAAAATGATTAGAATTTGTTGACTAGTGAGATGGGACAAGGAAGGAGCAAGTAGTCCAGCATGCTCTTAGGCATCTGACAGAATAGAGAGTTGAGGCCTCTTGCTTAGGACCCAGAAGCAAGTGAGCTGGTTTGGATTTGTAGAACTGGAAGAGCCTACGGTTGGTTGTAGGGTTGGACAGCAGTTAGATCTGGGCTAGAGACAGATCTGAGTCACCAACATATGGCTCCTGAAGCTACAGTAGAGAATAAAGTCATCTGAGGACAAGTTTGTTGAATGAGGAGACAGCCTGCCTGAAAGGGCAGAGAGAAACTTGATGTAGGGACTGAGAGTGAATGGTCAGAAAGGAGGAAAACCATGAAGGCCAGCGTTTCTGGGTCAGAAGGGGACTGACCCACAGATAAGTTACCAGAACTTCCAGGCGCTCTGCCCTGTCTTGCTTGACTTATTCTTTGGCTTCCCCTTTCCCAGGCAAGATGTTCGCCATCCAGCCAGGGCTGCCTGAGGGAGGCCAGTTTTCTGGGGACATGCTTCCTGGAGTGTGTGAGCCTGAACACCAACCTGACAGCAACTCCAACTTCATGGAGAGTGCCAAGGATGCCAATGAGAACTGGCCTGGGGTGCCAGGCAGAGTGGAACCCATGCTGATAAGGAGCTCTTCCGAGTCATTCTCTGAAAACCAGGCCTTCCAGGCCTCGGGACTCCCTGACGGGGTGGTCCGCAGCCCCCCAGAGGGTGCAGAGATTCCTGGTAATGAGCTTGAGAAGAATGATGATACTGTCACTGACTGCTCCCCTCTAGAGGACAATGGCTATGCCAGCAGCTCCCTGAGCATCGACAGCACTAGCAACAGTCCTGAGCCTGCCTATGGGACCCCTCTATGTCCTGGTCCTCCAGATCCTCTTCTGCCCTCAGTGGCCCAGGCTATGCTGCAGCTTCAGGCTCAGGAGCGCTACAAAGAGCAGGAGAAGGAGAAACACCATGTGCACTTGGTGATGTACCGTCGTCTGGCCCTGCTTCAGTGGATCAGGGGCCTGCAGCACCAGTTGGTTGACCAGCAAGCCCGTCTGCAGGATAGCTTTGACACCATCCTAGATAACCGGAAGGAGCTCATTCGTTGTCTCCAGCAGAGGGCAGTACCATCCAGGCCCCAAGACCAGCATTGAGTGTTCTTCCACCAGGCAGCGTGCCACAGTGTATGTGTGTTGCTGCAGATGTGTGTGACTGTGCAAAAGTATGTACATAATCAGGTTTGGTGGCACACACCTGTGATCCTAGCACTCAGAAGGCTGAGGCAGGAGGATCACTGTGAGTTCAAGACCAGCCTGGGCTACAAAGTGAGCTCAGGGCTGGCTGAGCTGCATAGTAAGACCGTGTATCAAAAAGACCAAAAAAAAAAAAAAAGTATGTGCAGATTATTTGTTGACAGAAGTGTGGATAAGCATGAGTGTGTAACACGTAAGCAGTTATGTGCAGGAACATGTGCATGAGAGTACATACCCTATGTACACATGTACATACAAGCTAATTTATATGTATGAGTGTAAATGTGTATATGTAGTATGTATATAAGTTTCAGTAAATCTGTGCTCACAATATGGATAAGTACCCAGGAATACATTTATATGTGTATGAGTGAGAATGGATATGCAAAAAATATGTGTGCATGCGGGTACATGTGAATGTGCAGGCTTGTGCTGAGTGTGTGTGAGTGAACCTGGTGTGGTCAGGCCTATGTGTAGGGATGCAGTCATGGGTAGCATATGACAGGAGCATGTATATTTGTAGGCAGACTCAAATGCACTGAGGAAGCATCTGCCCACACCTGTCATCCATGGTCTACTCCAGCTCCTTCTGCCTTTCCCTTATTTATCCCAGACCTTGCTCTGCTGAGGCTGTTGTCTCTCTCTCTCATGTCAGCTTTGATAGAAGAGATTCCCTGGCTATTCTGGCTTGCCATGCCCTTGGGCTGCAATTTTATCAGGGCAGTAAGTGGAAAATTAGTACCAGAGAGGGAACTGGCAGTGGGTTGCTGAGATCATGGCAGAGTGGGTGTGGAGATTGAGGCGAGTAGAGACCCTCCTTTAGAACTCCAGCCACATGGGAGGTGAGGATAATGAAGATAAAAATGGCAGAACCCTGTGAATAGAAGGGTGGAATTTCCAAAATACCAGTTCCCAAATAAACCATACCTCTCAGCTAGGAAAAGCCATTGAAAACCATATTAGCTTAAGCTCCTGATGAAAAAGAGGATATGCTTGCAAGTAACAGATAAGGTGTTTCAAGGCTTTGGAGAAAAACCTCACTTTCCTCTCTGCCGCATACCCTGCCCTGCCCTGCCTCTGGCCTTAACAGCACTGGATGTCTAGTTGGTTTGGTCCAATTGACTTAGTCCACTTTCTGCAATCAAACTATTAGGAGGAGCTGGAGCTATGTTTCCTGGGTGGACACAGGGCAGTGTCAGCCCACCCTCTAGAAGCTCTTAGGCTGCTCTTCTGTCATTGCATAGCCCTTTAAACAGAAACTGATGAGATTGACCAGTGCTCCCTGGGTTTGACAGCAAATATGTCCTGAGGATAGATAAGAATAAGATAGCAGAGCTCTTTTCTTTGCCTCTAGGAGCTGACAGAATGCAGAGTACTAGAGGGTGAGCAGTGACATGAAGAGGGGATGCTGCCGGGCAAATGGCGGCATGGGAGACACTGACATGGCCTCTGGCCTGTAGTGTCTTCTTTATTTCTAAGGAGTAATCCATGTTGGGTGAGAGGTAGAGGGAATAGAGGAAGCTTGGGCCCTGGGGCCTACTGTGTACAGCTTTTTGCTTTTTTTGCTTTTTTTTTTTTTTTCAGTACTGGGTATTGAACTCAGGACCCTGCACTTGCCAGGCAAGCACTTATTCTACTGAGCTATCTCCTCAGCCTATGCTGTATACAGCTCTTGCATGATAAGTGTGTACTTGGCCTCTGGACTAACTTAGGATGAATAAAATGAGGCAGAAAATTAAATTTCTTGAGTATGTGTTCCTGTTTTACCTATTATCTGGTGGCCTCTTGCATTTTGCTTGAATTCCCTTTCTTTTTATTTTGTTTTGCAGTACTGTGGATTGAACTCAGGACCCGGAACTTGCCAGGCAGGTGCTTATTCTACTGAGCTATCTCCCTGGCCCAAGGATTATTTTTTACCCTTCAGCTGGCTCAGGCTACCTTAAGGGTGGGTCTCGGGGTCAAACCACCATCCTCTGTGCCTGACTGGGATTGCCCTCACAGGCACTTAAGCCACTGAGCTAACCTGCAAATCCCTTGAATTTCCTTTCTGAGCAGAGTCCGGCACTAAGGAGCAAGGAGTAGAACCAGGGAAAGCACTGAGGAAGAAAAATTCATACTCTTATACCTGGAAATCTGAGGGCCTCTCTGTCAAAAAGGGAAGATTTGCTGTCTTCCCTGAGAGCTCCCTTTGGGATTGTCCTTGTCTTAAGTTACCATTGAATCTGAATGGACTGGGAGGGACATAGACTGTGCACATACCCACTAACTAGATGCTACTCTGGAGCCAGCAGTGCTCTGAACCATGTCCTGACTGCCAAAGACTGGGTAAGGGTCCTTAAATGATACAGCTTTATTTTATTTGAAGTTCTAGAATTGAAGCCAGGCATTGCATATGTTAAGCAGATAGTATACTTTGAGGTATACCCTCAGTCCCCAAATGTAGCTATAATACATGTACATTATTTCAGATATTTGTTGATGCCAACTTAGATTATATCTTCTAATTCAGAGGTTGGAGATGTAGCTCTATGGCATCTAAGCCCTTGCTTAGCTTAGGTAAGGCCCTGAGTTTAGTTCCTGGGTTGTGGTGATGTGTAGAAGTCACTTTTATTTTGTGGGCTGGAAAAGCTTCCAAATCTGAAATTTCCTAAGTGTAGAGCTCAAGCCTCCATGATTCCCGGGTCCACCCCTCACCATGACCATCCATTCTAGCCTCCTCCCTACTCCCCAGGTGTCATGTTTGTTATCTGCTGCTGTGCAATATATTAAACTAATGGTTTAAATCCATTCATATTTATGATTTTACATTTCTGTAGGTCAGGAATCTGAGCACAGCTTAACTGGGTCCTCCGTGTCACCATCTCTATTAAGGTATCTTCATACAAGTTCAATCCCTGGTACCATATACACACACAAAAAATGTGTCTTGATTTAGATCCCAGGGTCTGGGATCTCATTTGCTGGTAGCAGTGAGTTCCCAGGCTCAGTTCTTCCATGGGGCCCTTCCAACATACAGCTTGTTTTATCAAAGTATGCAAGCTAAGAAAGCAAAGTGCTAGCAAGACAGAAGGCAGAATTTTCCACAGCCTAGTTGCAGAAATGTCATCCAGTCAGTGTTGCCATAATGTATAGCTTGAATCAAGCCACTCAAAAGGAGGATTATTATTCAAGGGTGCAAATACCAGAAAGTGGGAATCATTGAGGGCCATCTTAGAAGCTATCTACCACAAAAGGTACAAAAGGTATATTGGGATGTGTTAAATAAAGGCACACTTTATTGACTAATTATGTATAAATAGATTCTACTAATAAAAATTTAAACATTTCAAAGAAATGTCTTATTTATTTATTTATTTTGAAGACAGGGTTTTTCTAGGTAGATAAGGCTATCCTTGAGCTGACTGTGTAGTTGGCCTCAAATTCACAGCAGTCCTCCTGCCTCAGCCTCCTGAGTACTGAGATTATAGGCATGCATCACTATGCCTGGTCTTTAAATCTCCTCTCTCCTCCTCCAACAAAAGGTTTTACACTTCACAAAGTGTAGTTCTCAACAGAACAGTAACACAGGACATTAATAATTCTTGTCATCTCTACAGAAACAATATTGAACTAATTTTAACAAATTCCACTTATTTCTAGGGATGGTGGCACAAAACTATAGTCCCAGCTTTCAGGAGACTGGGGCAGGAGGAGCACTGAATTGGAGGCCAGCCTGGGCTACACCGTGAAATCCTCCCCCCCTAATTCTACCTATTAAGAAATATTCTGACAAAGGTCTATGTTCTATTTGAATAAGAATCCATGGCAATGAGATGACATCCAGCCTTGAGAACATAAGAGAGTTAACTTTCCAAAGGAGCCATAAGGTGTGAATGCTTCTTTAGCTCTGAAGCCAGACCTCCTGGATCTAGAAAGTTCTATTGCTTTCTGTTTTCTGTGACTTTGGACAAGTCAATTAATTTTCCTTTCCCTCAGTTTCTCCACCCTCACAAGGTTGTTCTTCATTTATTTTTTTTTATTTATGTTATGGTTGGCTCAGCCCACCCTGAGCTGGTGCAACATGTGGTGCTGGGTGGGTTTGGTGCAGGATGTGGTGCCAGGGAATCTTAACTGCAGACCCTGAGGGTTGCCTAAGCTTGCACCCTCAGGCACTTTAGACTGCTGAGCCATCTTACCAGCCCCCCTCACAAGGTTGTTGAAAGGATAAAATGAACATATAACATATTAAATATTAGTATTGTACCAGACACACAATAAGCTACATGAGACTTTTTTTTTTTTTTTTTTGTCTTTTTGAGACAGGGTCTCGCTATATGGTTGAGGCTGGCCTTGAGCTCACTTTTGTAGCCCAGGCTGGTCTCAAATTCACACCAATCCTCCTGCCTCAGCCTCCCAAGTGCTGGGATTACAAGCGTGAGCCACCACGCCCAGCAAGACTTATAATTATTATAAATAATGCTTTTGTGTATGTGTTTGTACGTGTGGTATTGGGGATTGCACCCAGGGCCCTTCCACTGAGCTACATCTCCAGCTCTTTTATTTCTTATTTTGAGATAAAATCTTGATAAATTGCTAAGTCTGCCAAGCTGAGTTCCAACTTGTGATCATTCTGTCTCAGATTCCTCGAGTGCTTGCAATCCAAGCATGCACCACCACACCCAGCACACTTAATTCATAGAAAAATAAATTTTTCCTTAAGGTATTTGGATCTACAATATGAGAGGCAGCTGGTGTGGTGGTGCACACCTGCAATCCCAGAACTTGAGAGGCTGAGGCATGAGGATAGCTAGCCTGGGTTACAGAGTGAGTTCAAGGCCAGTGTGCTAAACTACATAGCAAGATCCTGTCTTAAAAACAAGAACAAAATTTGAAAGGCATCTTTTAAAAAATATGACTTGAAAAGCAAAGAATGCTAGGGCTGGATTTGTGGGTCAGTGGTAGAGTTCTGACCAGGGGCCAGAACTGAGGCCTGGTCAAGAAAGGCTGCCTAGAGGAAGGAGACTAGAGAAACAGTAGAACTTGAGGCAGCAGAGTATAGTGACTTCTAATGCTGATTGGACCCGGATGTGTTGGCCCTTAGATTTACTACCTGTGACTCACTTTTCTCAACTGTAAGTGGGGTCAATAACACTCCTGCTCTCCCGGACTTATGTAAGAGTTAAATGACTGAACCTATAAAGAGAGCTTAGACCTGAAACAGGGGTTTGGATGCAGCCCATAAATGTTGGCCGCTATTCTCTGACAGGAGAGGACAGGAAGGCCATCAGAGGTCAGAGACAAAGCTGAGCTACTATACTGTGCATTAAAAAGCTTGGCTGCAGGTCCTCACACTCAAAATTGTGAGTTTACGAATGCTGGTGCAGAGAAGAGCAGAATGAGATGGGGGTATTCTGGGATCTGCACCAGGCCTCAGATCCACTCTGGTGCCCATGCCCACCGGGCACCCACAGACACTCAGGCACCAGATTCCACACATGTGCATACCCCTCTAGGGCTCACACTCACAGATGTACACTCATGAACCCTCATGTAGCTCCGACCCCCACCCTGTGTCAGAAATAAGACTGCAGATCATGGGAAAGATGAACGCTTCAGGACCCAGGCTCGTAGGCTTCTCCAGCAAATCTTACACTTGCCTGGATCCTCCCTCTGCCCCTAGCCCTGCTCCCCGCAGCCCCTGGCTCAGAACCGGTCAATCTGATGGCTTCATTTTCATTTATCACCAGTGGATTTGAGCAGTGATTCATCTGCTTGAGCGACCGGCAGGCTGAGGGATGGGCTGGAGGGGGGCAAGAGTGGAAGGGGTGCGTCGTTCTAAGGTGTCGCATGGCAAAGCCTGGGGAGGGCGTGGGTCCCCCGTTGCCCGCACACAGTGCCTTGCAGGCGGGATCCGGCCGCAGGGTGCGAGCGGCCGGAGCTCGGCGTGGCGGGCGCGAGGGGGAGCTCGGGTGCTCGCGCTGGGGGCCGAGGCGAGGGCGGCGCGGCGTTCAGCTGGTGTTCAGCGCTCGCTCCGGGTGGGGCGGGTCAGGAAAAGCGCAGACAAAGGCGCGGCCTCCCCGGAGCCCCGCGGCGCCTGGAGGGGCGCAGGCCGGGCCGCGCACAAAGCGGCGGCGGGCGGAGCCGAGTCCGCCCCACGCGCCGCGCCGCGCCGCAGTTGATCCGCGCGCCGCCAGCGCCGCCGCCGAGCCTAATCCCAACAAGCGTGAAAACGGCGCGGGCCGGGCCGCCAGCAGGCCCTTTGTCCCGGACCCTCGCGGGACAGCTGCAGCCGAGGCCCCTCCCCGCTTTGTGTCTCCTCCCTGCCGCCCTCCTCACCTCAGCTGCCTGGAAGGCCACGGTCCGTCCCAGGGCTTTCGCCTCGGGCACTTGGGCGCACAAAGGCGGACAGCGCCCCTCTTCTGGGGGAGGGAGGATTAACCTTGGGGTCTGCAGGCAGGAAAGGGGCTGGAAGGAACGGGATGCGGGCTGGGAGTGAGAGCAGGGGTGTGGGTCTGGACCGGTGGGTCCAGTATTTAGACAGTGTTCTGTAGACGTTGACACAGCCCAGGCTGTCTGTCCTGGGACCCTTTCCAAACGCTTCTCCACGAATCTTATCCATCCCCGCTCCGGAACTTCGCTCTTCAACAGGGGCCCTGAACCTGACTCCACCTGCAAATCTACCTGCCCATCTGCACCTCCACATTGCTGATTACCAGCGCCTCAGACTCTCCAGGTTAGAGACGGCGGAGCTCACTTTCTCCGCATCCCCAAACCACTCAGGCCCTCCATCCTTAATCCTTTCCAGAGGAATCTTGTGGCATCCCAGACTTCCTGCAGTCCATGCCTTCCTCTCCAGTCTCAATTCTGTCAGCAGGATTCAGGCCACTGTCGTCCTCATCTGGACAATGCAATGGCCTCTCACTGTGCACCATGTGCTAGTTTGATCTTCTTTGTATAGTATACATAGGGCCACATCTCTCTTCTCTGTTAATATCTTTCCAAGACTGGAGTGGCTTCAGTGGCTCAGCTTGGCTAGTGAAGCCTTCTCTGACTGATCCCTGCACCCCCACTGGCCTATTTTTCTCCAGTCTGGTGTCCCACAAGTCCACAAAAACTTTCCTCAAGTACCATTAAGGTTGTTCTTTATGGAACCATCCTTCAGAACCCCAATTTCTAGGGGTCTGCATGGTAGAGGATCTGCATGGCAGTGGATGATTCAGAGAAGCCAGACCCTCCACAGAGGGCAAGTGCTGATCCAATTCTACCCACACCATGCCTGCAACACACCGGCTAGCCTGGCTGCCTCATCTTGAAGAGGTCCATTGTAACTACAGAGATCACAATACAAAACTCCACTCACGCCTCTAGGGGCCTGAATCCTAGAGATGCTGGGAACCTAGAGATGCTGAGAATCCAGCCCCTTAAGATGGACCAGATCCCCAGATGGCCCCAGATCCCTCAGTCAGCAAGCATGTCTTTCCCACTGACATTTGTCACCAGATACCTCCTTCCTGGTGCAGCCAGGATATCCTGTCTAAATTTTTTTGTTTATTTGTTTTTGTATTTTAAAGAAGGGTATACAGGGTGTTCAGGGCCTCTTTACTAGATCAGACTCGTAGTGACCATCCTGTTAACAGCCTCCCAAAAGCTGGTGTTACAGGCATATGTCACCACACCCAGTCTCAATTACTGTCTCAGCATGCCCCTGAGGTGTTCTTGTCCTCATCTTTGTAACAGATAGCAAAATCCTCCATCATGTAAAACACTTTATGTCAGTAACAATTTTTATTTTTTATTTGAATGTGAATCTACAAATATTTCTGGTTATCATGTGCCAGACCCTGTATGGGGCACTGGAGACCCAGATGACTCAGTCACAGTCCCACCCTTTAGGGACTTCACAGTCTAGCAGGAGACAGATCCAGAGAGGGCTAATGAGAGTACAGTGTGACAGTGCTAATAGAAGTCATCATAGGCCACGCTATGGAAGTGCTTTCTTCAGCAGGTTCTGGTAGGCACTAAGAAAAAGATTTTTGTGACCCAAAGGGCTTGGAAAACACTAGGTTAAACAATGCTTCCTGAGGTGTTTTCTATAGGACTCTTCAGGGACTGAGAATGGAAAGACTAGTTTTAGTTTGAGGTGAGGAAAAGGTCAGGAAAAAGTTCACAACTGGGGGCATGAGCAACCCAGAGGATGAGTACAAGTGGTTGAGGAGAAGAATAGACTGGGAAAAGTGAAGGAATTAGACCTAGAGAGGGGGAAACAGACTCCGAAGGCTACAGCAGCAGGAGACTGGATTGTCCTATAGACTGTGTGTGTGTGTGTGTGTGTGTGTGTGTGTTCAAGATAAACCCACAACCTTACACATGCTAGGTGAAAGCTCCTCCACTAAGTGACAGACCCAGTCCAGGGGATTCGTTCTGACCCAACAGTTACATCATGGAACAAAACTTTATCTGTCCAACTGGCAGTAGCTCTTTTGAGCTTGACCTGAGATACCAAGTCACACCATGGCAGGTTGGGCAGTGCAACAAGGTCAGTAAAATGTTCTACTTTAAAAAAAATATTCTACTTATCCGTGGGTCACCTGGCTTCAGCTTTATAGAGAGCCATCATGGTGTGGGTTTTATTTACTTACTTACTTACTTACTTATTTATTTATTTATTTATTTATTTATTTGGTATAGGGACTTGCTATGGAACTTGGACTCATAGTGATACTCCTCTATCAGCCTCCCCAGTGCTGGGACTACAGGTATGCTCTTCCAAGCCCAGTTCAATGGCTGGCACGGTGAGGGGCCTGCACAGGATACAGTGCTAGGAATGACCCTGGGTCCTTGTGCTTGCCAGGTAGGTGCTTAGATCACCAAGCTATCTCCCCAGCCCATGGTGTTGGGTTTTGTGGGGATAGAAATGGAGGCGGACATAAAACCTTCTTTTTTTCTTCTGAAGAGCGAAGCTTGGTGACAGGAGTGTTGGGTTTTCAAATGGAAGCCACTAACACTCCCTCCATAGAGCCTCACTGCTTGGTGTCAGTAGAACCAGTTTCTTTTCTTTTGTTTTTTTTTTTTTTTTTTTTTTTTGGTAGCAGAACAAATGAGCTTCCCCAGGAGCTGGAACACAGCAACATGGGCTAGGTCAGAACATGCATATATGTATGTGTAGGTCCAGATCTGGGGGGCTTGGGGTTGCTGGAGTTAAACAGGAATGTTATGAAAGAGCTCCAGCAATTTCTTTCTTTTGAGATTTCTGTCCGGGAGTAATAGTCTAGTTTGAGGAGGAAGAGTCTTGTAAGGAGCCTAGGTGTCCTTACAAGGATGTCTCATTCCATTCTTTTTAACTGCCCTTTGCCCAACCTCACCTCCATCCCAGCACCATCTCCTTTCCAGTGCCCATCCGTCCCCTCAGGTCATCCTCAAGCCTCTGCATCACTATGATCCACATCTTCAGGCTCTCCCCATGCTGCCCCAAACCTGTACTCCTCACCCCTCATCCATAGCTCTTCTCAGCCCCTCTCTTCCATAGGGCACCCTACCTACTTCAGGCTTCATTCAATGCCACCCTTTGCCCGCCCTCATTTCACACCTGTTCTTATCCGTGTGTTATTCTTATCCCCACAACCAGCTCATGCCGTGCCATTCTCAATACTGTCTTTTCCAGCGGCTTTTCTATTGCAGTCCCAACCAACCTCCTAACAACCACAGCAATAACAACACACGTGCGCGCGCGCACACACACACACACACACACACACACACACGCACATAGAGGACACTAAGGATAGAGAGGAAAAGAAAAGACAAGAGTACATAACCAGGGCCCAGCAGGATGGCTCACTGGTCTAAAGAGCCTGCTTAGGAAAGCTTGGGCGGCTTCAGGGACCGCGGTTCGATCCCCGGCACCACATGCTGTGCCAGCCCTGCCCTGAGGGCAGACTGAGCCAGCCATAAAAATGAGTGAATAAACAAACAAAGGTTCTGAAACAATAAATAAATAAATAGAAACAAAATATTAAAAAAAGAGTACATAACCATAAAGCAGGTACTTTTCTTGATGCTTTATGTGTAATAACTCATTATGAAATCTTAGGAGATAAATACTACAAACACCCTTACTTTATTTTATTTTTGAATCAGAGTCTCACTATGTAGTTTAAACTGACCTTCAACTCACCATATAGCCCATCAATAAAGGGCCATGATTGAGAAGATTCAGGGCTGACAGTTACCAGGGTTTCCTGTTTCACTGTCACAATAACTCTTTAATTTTTAAATTTTTATTTATTTATTTATTTATTTATTGCAGGACCAGGGTTCAAACTCAAGACCTTGAACTTGCCAGGCAGGCACTTGTGCCATGGAGCTCTCTCTCCAGCTCACAATAACTCTTTAAGGCATGTTCTTTATCATGCCATTACACAGGCGAATCAACTTCCTTCCTTCCTTCCTTCCTTCCTCTCTCTCTCCCCCTTGTTTTCTCCCTTCCTTCTTCCTCCTTCTCCACTTCCTCCTCCTCTTCCTTCATTTTGCTTTTTTTTTGGTCTTTTTGAGACAGGGTCTTGCTATGCAGTTCAGGCTGGCCTTGGGCTCACTTTTGTAGCCCTAGCTGGTCTCGAACTTGCACCAATCCTCCTGCCTCAGTCTCCTGACTGCTGGGATTACAGGTGTGCACCACCACGCCTGGCTCTGCTTTTGTTTTTTGAGATAGCATCTCACTGTGCAGCCCAAACTGGCCTTGACACTGCAGTCCTCCTGCCTCAACCCTGAGTGCTAGGAGCCCAGGTATGCACCACTATGCCCACTCTAAAGTTTCTTTATTTTTTTTTTTGCTCACATGTTCTATTCCCACCCCTCCTACCGGAAAAACAAAATCAAGATTATAGATCTTTTGCTTGAGAAGCAGGATCTCATTCGTATGTAGAAGGGGTTCCCTAGCTTAGGGAGCATCCACCCTGAGGTGAGTAAGGTGTTGTCAGGGGAACTAGGGAAGAAGAGATGGGGATTTGTCAGTAATAGAAGGCTGAATGAGACATGGCAGGTGTGCATTTCATGTTGCAGCTTTGCTATTCATTCTCTAGCTAAGCCCCTTTTTCTTATGTTACATGGAGGAGTGGCAAGATGCTACCTATGCTGCTTCCTGGGTGTGGGAGTGTGCGAAAGCCCCATGCGGCCTACCAGCACCTCCACAGCACACAACCCTTGAATTCATTCCCATCCCAGACACACCCAGGTAAGACCAGACCCTGCTGAGCTGGCTTCTGGTGTGCTCCCTGCCTTGGCTACAATCTCCATGCTTTTCATCTTCTCTGTAAGTCACTCCGATGTGATTCTAATTCCTGATGAGCTGGTATGTGTACACTTGTGCACATGTGTTTTAGGATGGGGTGGAGAGTCAGAGTGGGGAGCACCCATGTAACAGATGGGAAAACCAAAACATGTGGTAGGGAAAGGGACACTTAAGACTCATTTTTTAAAAAAATGTATTTGATACGGGATCTGCAGAGTCTACAGGGTCTCACTACATAGATCAGACTTGTAGTGATTCTCCTATTTTCAGCCTCCCAAGCACTGGGATTACAGGCATGCACCACCATGCCCAGTCTCAATTGCCATCTCAGTGCACCCTGGGGCAGGGCTGGCACAGCATGCAGAGGATTGAAACCTGGCTGCTGCCTAAGCAAGTGCTTTAGTCTGCTGAGCTATCTGACCAGCCCTTAAAACTAATTTGGAAATGGCAAATTACCTCATGGAGTGCTCTACTACCTCGCCTCTTCACAATATTTTAGATTTTTTCAGCTGCATATAGTGGTGCACACTTGTAATCTCAGCACTGTGGGAGGCTAAGGCAGGAGGATTGCAGATTTAAACTCAGCTTGTACAGTTTAGTGACTTAGTGAGACCCTGTATCAAGATAAATTTATTTTATTTATTTATTTATTTATTTATTGTTTCAGAACCTTTGTTTATTCATTCATTTTTATGGTTGGCTCAGCCCGCCCTGAGGGCAGGGCTGGCGCAGCATGTGGTGCCCGGGATCAAACCGCGGTCCCTGAAGCCGCCCAAACTTTCCCAAGCAGGCACTTTAGACCACTGAGCCATCCCGCCAGGCCCCAAGATAAAAATTTTTTAGAGGGGGTAAACGTAGTTCATTGCAAAGGCCCTGTGTTCAATCACTAGTACTGGGAAAAAAAAATCCAATCTTCTATTACTTTCTACTTTCACTTCTGTTATTTGGTTGTGAAATAACTACTCCCCCATTTTCCAGGGGGAATAGCTATAGCTGAGGTCTAGCAGCAGCAACTAGGAAACTTCTGAGTGCAAGTTCTGCACCTGGGCAGGCAGGGCTGGTTAGGGTCACCACAACCGCATCTGCCTCCTCTGGAGGATAACTGCCCTCAAGTCTCCCTTACTAAATCACCAAGAATCTGCTCCCCATGCATCATGTTTCAAAGTTGGACGAGTGTTGTGAACAGCGCCCTCTATTATATAAGCTGCTGCTTTCTCTCGCCGACTCTGCAAGCTAGGCATCAAATGAGGATGCTTTACTACGAGGAAATAGACTCAGAGAGAGTCTTTGGTTTGTACAAACCCAGCAGCTCCTCATGGAGAAAGAGTGCTGCTCATCCCAGTGCAGGTGGCTGTGGACTTCCAGGGTAGCACGGTGGGGCAGGACTTCTGGCTTGCAGGTGTGCACGAATGTGCACGCCTGTGCCTCTCTAGGAATGGCTGGCTCATGAGAGTGCCTTTGGCATTTACAGAATTCTTTGAGTGGGGCTATCCTAGGCAATGCATGGTCCAATTAACATCCCTGTCCCCTAGACATGAAATACAAATAACAGTTCTGTCTACCCACTCCTAGAGACATTCAAAACAGTTCATATTTTCAGAGCCCTTACAGGGTGATGCCCCTTTGGGGTCCAGCGGGATGGCTCAGTGGTCTAAAGCGCCTGCTTGGGAAAGCTTGGACGGCTTCAGGGACCGCGGTTCAATCCCCGGCACCACATGCTGCGCCAGTACTGCCCTTGGGGCGGGCTGAGCTGGCCATAAAAATGAGTGAATAAACAAACAGAGGTTCTGAAACAAAGGTGATGCCCCTCACTCTCTGGACCCCGTTCCTGCCCATTAGAACCACAGGGCAGGAGTCTCAGCTCTGGACATTGATCCCAATTCTGTTGCCCACCCCCTCTCTCCTCAGGGTGGCCCCAGTGTCAGGGTATTATTATCATCATCATAACTTTATTTACATTATGGCTGGCTCATATATTTATATATATGGCCACCCTGGGGGTGGCGCTGGTGCAGCATGTGGTGCTGGGGACTGAACCTTGGTCCTTGCAGTTGCCTAAGCTTGCCTCAGAAGGTGCTGTAAATCACTGAGCTATCTTGCTGGCCCCAAGAGTCAGGGTTTGTCAGGGTTTGTAGGGGCTCATCTTCAACTGGCCTGTGAGGGCTGTTCCTGCAAGGAGGCTGGTTCAGGATGGAGCAGTGGGTGAGTAGAAAGAGGAGGGAAAGGACTCCACCCCAGCCCTCTGCAGGCCTCACCTAATCACCACTCTATGCATTATTACCCGCCTAACACAGCGTGCTTTTAAATAAAATATGCAAAGATTTCCCTCTCAAATTATCTCCCCAGGCAAGCAAGCTCAACTCCAGCTTGTTAATAGAAAAAATGCAAATAGGGCCTCCCACCCTTTCCTCCAACCCCTAGGCTCTGGGCAGCTAATGTGCTTTGCTTTCCTCTTTTCTGAGAATTTCAGTTTCTACTGCAACCAGCAGCATTTTTGAGTAAGCTTTTCTCAGGTGAGTTCTAGGAGGGAGGGAAGATCTCAGGCCAGAAAAGTTTGGGAAAACTGCAGTGTTGTAGTAGAGCCTGTCTCCCTTCAGAGTTTTATTTTTCTCTTCTGAGATCTCCGAGTCCTGCCCAGGGTTGCCATGAGGCAGAATGGAGGCAGAGGCCTGGAAGCCCACAGGTAGTCGGTAGGTGTGCTTTTCTGATTTGAACTTACCATGCTTGGGTGATACAGAGATAGGGCAAACAGATGCAGCTTCTTCCTTTATCAAGATAGCAGCTAGTGTGTGTTTATGGGGGTGGGCTGATCTTTGAAGATTTAAAAAAGCAGTAATAAGGGGCTGGGGAGATAGCTCCATGGCACAAGTGTCTGCCTGGCAAGTGCAAGGCCATAAGTTCAAACCCCAGTCCCATAAAAAAAAATTAAAATTAAAATTAAAAAAGCAGTGATAGAATGCTTGAATCAAATAGCTTTACAGAGACACAAATGGTCCTCCGCCTTCTACTTGTCCTGAGCACACACTCTCACCAGGTACCATGGATGCCCAAGAGGATACAGAACCAGAGGAATGCAGAGCCATGAAGAACCCTTCCAGAAGCCCCCAAAAAGAAGAGTTGTGGTTTGATATTAAAGGGAAAAAAGAGACAAGACAAGTAAATGCAATACATAATTCTGTACTATGTACTGTATTAGAGAAAATTTCATAAAGAACATTTGGCATAACACTTGGGAGGCTGAGGCAGGAAGAGCAGTGTGAGTTTGAGACCAGTCTGGGCTACGAAAGTGAGCTCAAGGCCAGCCTGAACTGCACAGTGAGACCCTGTCTCAAAAAGACAAAAATAAATAAATACATAAATAAATAAATAATGCCCCCCCCTTTTTTTTAGACAGAATATCACTATACAGTTCAGGCTGGCCTTGAGCTCACTTTTGTAGCCCAGGCTGGCCTTGAACTCACATCGATCCTCCTGACTTAGCCTCCCAAATGTTAGGATTATAGGCATGTGCCACCACGCCCAGCATTTGGCATTATCTATCTATTTATTTATTTATTTATTTTTCCCACGGGACTGGGGTTCAAACTTACGACCCTGCACTTGCCAGGCAGGCACCTATGCCACGGAACTAACTCCCAGCCCCATTTGGCATAATTTAAATGGCAAAAATAAAAGAAAGATGATAGGAGACAGGGAGATAGAATTTGTGGACCTGGGAAGTAGGGAGACAAGGGTCTAGGAGGAAGGAAATAAAAAGGATCAAGATGAAGCCGGGCGTGGTGGCGCATGCCTGTAATCCCAGCACTCGGGAGGCTGAGGCAGGAGGATCAGTGTGAGTTCGAGACCAGCCTGGGTTACAAAAGGGAGCTCAAGGCCAGCCTGAACTGCATAGTGAGACCCTGTCTCAAAAAGACAAAAAAAAAAAAAAAAAAAAAAAAGGATCAAGATGTAATATAAGCCAGGTGTGGTGGCACACGCCTGTAATCCCAGCACTTGGGAGACTGAGGCAGGAGGATTGGTGCGAGTTTTAGACCAACCTGGGCTACAAAAGTGAGCTCAAGGCCAACCTGAACCACACAGTGAGACCCTGTCTCAAAAAGACAAAACAAAACACACACACAAAAGAGATGTTATATATATAAATTCTCTGCAATGAATACATTTATTATCTATCACAAACATAATAAAAATAGAAAAGAACATTTGGCACAATTTGAATATGAACTGTTGATATTTTATTATATTTTTATTACATGCATCTTGAATTTTTTGAATATGATTGATACAGATTTATTTATTTATTTATTTATTTATTTATTTATTTATTTGCATGTGTGTTTTAGGGAAGAGTCTAGAGGGTGTTCAGGATCTCACTACTAGAGTGAATTCGTGATCTGCCTGTTTACAGACTCCCAAGAGCTGGGGTTACAGGAGCACACCACCATGCCCAGTCTCAATTGCTGGCTCAGCTTGCCTTGGGGGCAGGGCGGGCACAGCTGGGGATTGAACCCTGGCTGGCCCTGGCACATTATTTGACAGAAGAATCTCCTTGTTTTTGGTAGCCATATGTGGAAAGCTTTAGGGGCAAAGATGATGACATTTGCAACTTAGTCTCAGATGATTCAGAAAACACATGGCAGAATGATTTTTTTTTTTTTTTTTTTTTTTGAGGGGAGCCACTCAGCATGACATGCGGTGCCAGGGATGGAACCCCAGTCCCTGCCCTTGCCTAAGCTTGCCTAAGCAGACACTTTAGACTACCGAGTTATCGTACCAGTCCAACATGGCAAAATGTTAGCAGCGGATTAAGTGAGAAGTTGAGGGCTGTTTATGCAACATTTCTGCAGGCTTATAATTTTTTCAATATATTGTAAAGCTCTATGTACTGGGACACGCCTGGAAGCTTAACACTCATGACTGAGGCAGGAGGATCGTGAATTTGAGGCCAGCCTGGGCAACTTAGCAAGACTCTGTCTGGACAATAAAAAAATAAAAAAAGGAAGGTAGTTCATTGCTTCTTGAGTTTAATCTCTGGTAACACCAAAACAAAACAGAAGTTGAAAAAAGTTATAATTGGTCTTGTAAAATCATGATAATGACATTGTAACTGATTTTTTTAAAAGTCTTTGTCTTAGGGCTGGGGAGATAGCTCAGTAGAATAAGCGCCTGCTTGGCAAGCGCAGGATCCTGAGTTCAATCCCCAGTACTGAAAACAAAACAAAACAAAACAAAACAAAAAGTCTTTGTCTTTTAGAGATATTTTCTGAGTAAAACATTTACAAATGAAATAAAAAGATCTGTGTCATATGTGAAAAATACAGGAGGAGATAAGTAGTTGGGGTGTTAGGTAAAACCAGATTGGTTGAAGTGGGGTGATGAAACTATTCTTCTCTTTTTCTTGTGTTAGTACTTTTCCCTAATAAATGTTTTCTTTTTTTTTTTTTGGCGGGACTGGGGTTCAAACTCATGATCTTGCACTTGCTAGGCAGGCACTTGTGCCCCTGAGCTATCTCCCCTTGTGCTTGTCAGGCAAGCGCTTATTCTACTGAACTGTCTTTTCTGCCCCAATATATATTTTTTATATACTTAATTTTATTGCTTTGGCTATATTTTATAAGGGAATACAGTGAAATATTTATAATAGCTACCCCTAGGTACCCTATTTAAAGTCTGATTTAAATTTTTTTTTCTTGTTTCAGAACTTTTGTTTATTTATTTTTATGCCCAGCTCAGCCTGCCCTGAGATGCAGGGCTGGCGCAGCATGTGGTGCCAGGGATTGAACCGCGGTCCCTGCAGCCGCCTAAGCTTTCCTAAGCAGGTGCTTTAGACCACTGAGCCATCCTGCCGGGCCCCTGATTTAAATTTTAAAAAGTTCAAAAATGTGTAAAACATGTACACTTTTTTTTTGTCTTTTTGAGACAGGGTCTCTCTATGCAGTTCAGGCTGGCCTTGAGCTCA
>PVJA010032867.1:0-23769 GCA_004027025.1 Myocastor coypus
TTTCACAGCTTGTGAGTTTTAGGGAATGGTGATGCAGCTGTGAGTGAGTGCTAAATGCGGGAAGACAGGGTGTCTTCCAGGAGCCCACTTAATCCACATCCAAGCTGTCACCAGGGCCCTGTAGATGAAGCCCTGAGTCCCCGACTCCTTTACACACAAATGGGCCACAATTTTCAGAAACAGTCAGGACATAAGCCATCCTCAGGGAATTGCCCTCTTGTTTGAGCCACTTCGGAAGAGGACAGCAGCTACGTACTCAGACCCTCTGGACTGTGTGAGAGGGTCTGTGTAGCTGCTACTAAGGAGTAGCTTACATCACCAGATATATGCATGAAAAATTAGCAAACTCTTAAGCATCAACTGTGGCTTGCAGTAAACCAGAAGATATCACCCGTACACTTAGTTAAGCTCTTTCAGTACATGTATATTGACTTTTCACTTTCTTGGATCTTTATTCATTCCTACCCCACTCCAGTTATTTTCCTTTGAGCAGTCCCACTGCCAGTATCTATTGTAGTTTTAGGTTTTATTTATGCTTTAAGTTTCTTACAAAAGGGATAAAAAAAAATGATGCTTGCCAAATTGGGCATCATTTATTGTATTTAGGCGTATAGTCTCTAGCTGCCTCCACTTGCCTCTTTGAATAGCTTTCATGCCTATATTTTGTGATCTACGCAAGTCTGTTTAAGGTAGCAATATACAATACAAAAACCATTGTTAATTCTCTATGATTTTGTTTTGAAGTTCTGTTTCTTTTCATTTCTTAACATTCTCTTTGAAAAGACAATGGTAAATGCACCAAGGGCTCCATAGACTATTGCAAAGCCAGGATCGCAGTCGAGCTTCAAGTCAAGTGTGCAGGGCAGTCACCAGCCTCATTCAGAAGTCGAGGGGCTCGACTGCCTTGCCAGGTAGATGGTCAAGAGCCCAGTGAGGGAATGGTCGCGCTCATGAACATCTGGAATCTTCATATGAGGAACAGTTTGAGACCCTGGGTTTGAGCCACTGGACTTCACGTTCACAAAAGAAGTGGTCATAGAGAAGCTATGGCTCTTATCTACCATGGAACACCAAGGTGAGACGCTACTATGCTACGAGCCCAGCAATGGTGTACACAGCACGAGAGTGCAGCCCATCTTGTTAAGGAAGAGGCCTAAATATAATTCTCACCATGCCAGGGGCTCCACTCTTCATGCTCCCTAAAGACTGACAACTTAACTCTCTTTCAAAGCCACAAGGACGGTCTGAGTATGTGCCTGTTGTCAGCTGCGAACGTGCCTCAGACAAGAGGACAATTCCCTGGGGATTCCTTATGCCCTGTTTGTTTCTGAAACTAGTGACAGATATGTGGGAAGGGAGAGGTACTCAGGGCCTAATCTAAGAGGCCCTGGTGCGGGCCTGAGTATGAGCTAAGAGCCCTCATCACACTCACCCACCCCTTCCCTGTCCAAAATGTTCACTGCCATCTGCATCACCATTCTTGAACTTGACAAGGTCCAGAAAGCATCACAGAAACTAAGCAAATAAACATGTATTTGCCACTGTCTTTTTGTCTTCTTCTTTTTTTTTTTTTTTACTTTTTATTTTCCTGAAACCATGCGTTCCTCTATGTTTTATTCTTATTTCCCACTGACCTTGCAGATCAGATTCACTTCAGGATGCCTCCTGTCTCAGCACGTTGAGCCTGAGACTGCCGAGAAGGGGCAGGCACACCTGTCACGCCCTGTCTTTATGTGCCTGTACTGCACAATTAAAGAGTAATTTAGGTTCAATAGCCTCCAACATCACAAGCTTCACTGGTGGCCCACTGCAATTGCAGAACATTTGACTGTGTATGTATCTGCTTCCTCTTAGTCCAAAGAGAAGTATATTCTTTTCCTTTTCTTTTTTTTTTCTAAGCAACATCAATAGGGAGGTGGATCACACCCACACACTGAACTCTGTAGAACGATTGTGAGGACAATATGCAATATGTCAACTTTCAAAGAAAAGAAAGGGGAAAAGAAAAAAAAAACTAATGTTGATTTAGAAGAGTTAATGTTTAATTGTTTGATCAATCTTATATACCTATATGTATTAATCTAAACTGATCTGATGATGAAAATATGTAATATAACCATTGTTAAATTTAAACAATAAAAAATTGAAACTTGAAAAAAAAAGAGTAATTTAATTACTCTTGAAAACCGTAGGAGAAGTAGGAGAAATGAGGTGTTTTAGTCTGCCAACACGGTCCATGGATATACGAGAAAGATGAACCTTGATCAGTAGAAGGGTTCCAATGTGGTACATTTCATGAAAGTGGGGGTGCCTGGCAGGATGGCTCAGTGGTCTAAAGCGCCTGCTTGGTGGCTTCAGGGACCGAGGTTCGATCCCCGGCACCACATGCTGCGCCAGCCCTGCCCTCGGGGTGGGCTGAGCCGGCCATAAAAATGAGTGAATAAACAAAGATTCTGAAGCAAGAAAAAAATAAATAAATAAATAAATAAATAAATAAATAAAATTCTTTAAAATTTTTTTAAAAAAAGAAAGTGGGATGGCATTTGGGAATGTGGAGAGGTGAGGCTGTAAGCAAAATCAAATACGCAAGAAGAAGGCAACTACCTGTTAACGGACAGCTCCACCACTCAGCCTTGAAGCACAACAGATGTCCGGAATTCTAGGATGCCACAGGACTCTTTGCAGAGCTACAGTTGTCACCGCTGCACACATCTCTTACATGGGGGCACCTTCTAGGATCTGCCAGTGCTGAACTGATGAAAAGCCAGTGGTGCACATGAACAGCATCAAAGCCAAGTTCAGGGGTTCCGTGGAGGAGTTTCCAGGAGGAACTGCTGAAGACAGCTGCTTTCCCTCTCGATATTGCTTTAGCTACAGCGATTTTCATTGCTCGTATACACACAAAAACCCTGGACCTACGGTGTTCAATGTGACAGTGTCTATCAGCTTCACCTGCTTACACAGAGCGTGTACTGGTCAGGTGAAATTAAGATGCACATTGAATGCGGAGACGTAGCTCTGGAACAGGGTGCAGTGAGGAGGTCTGGGCATGTCTCTCCTGTCCCAGGTGGTTGGCCCTCTCTGTGTATTGCATAATGCTGAGACTGTTGACAAGGAGAGGTTATCTTTTCACATATTGTGTAAGAGCTTCTGACGGTAGACTCACTAGTTCTGGATTTGGCAAAGCAAGTCTCTGCCCAAACAAGGAAATGCAGGCTGGAGACTATAAGTAGCCTAATCTAGGTAGTCTCTCCAGCTTTCTTTTTTGTCTTCCAAAACTGGGGAGGCCAACAGGTGCTGTGTAGCCATGGCCCAGGGTCTGCTGTGTCTGAGCATCATCCTGCTGGCTTCTCTAAAGGTGCAAGCTCAGGACTCTCTTCCGATTTCCACGCCCACTCCACCTCTGAATAAATTTCCTTTGCAGCCAGACTTCCAGTATGAACAGGTAGGTTTCCAGAGGACCACGTGACGTGAGGTTAATGAAGAGAGAGCACAGGAAAGGGCAGGGAAGAGATGATGGCATCTGGTAAGTGTGGGGGAAGGGAGGACTCAGGCCATCAAAGGCCCATTCCTGCTTAGTTGGAAAACCTACTGACTTTCGTTCCGGTAACAATATGAGGTTCTACTAGGCCCACTTGATACTTCTGCTGGGCCACTCCAGCACTAAAACCTCAGTGCAGATTCCATAGTCATAATCATCATTGTCTGTGTAAGACCCAAACGTTCGCTATCTTCCCACAGTACTTTATGCCTTGGGACTTGTTTTTGAGTGAGCTGACCCGCGGTACCAGGGTTGACAGCCTGTGAGTCGTAGGCCTGGGGCAATCCCTGGCCTCTAACCATTATCACACCCTTGCAGTTCCAAGGAAAGTGGTATTCCATTGGTTTTGCCCAGAACTCATTTTCAAATGAAAGCCAAAGCAACAAATCCTTGCAGAGCACAACCTATAAGCTGAATGATGACCATAGCTTCAACGTCACTGCTGACTGGCTCAGGTAAAGCTGTAGCATCCTCTGTCTGACAGGTGGAGTGGTAGCACAGCCAGCGGGTCTCCCCAGTGACACAGCTTGTCCCTGCTCTCCTCGCTGCGCGCTGGGTTGATGCTCCTCCCCTCTTGGCTCTGTCCTTCCTGAGATTCTTGCTAACTCATTGCTCCCTTCCTGTTGTTGGGTCCTTCTCTCTTCTCATCTTGCTGAGCCCCTTCATTGATAAAAAAAAAAAACGAAGTGGTTGCAGAGAAACACAGTAAGGAGGAAGTTAGAATTCAGTCAGTTATGCCCAAGTGGAGGAGAATCACAGGTTCCTGGAGTGCATGCAGCGCGTGCTGCAGTAAGTGATTTTAGAAAAGTATGCGAAATAGTCTCTTGCAGTGGCTGTCCTCCCTCAGTTGGAGTTCTACCAGGGAAACTCGGGAAACAGTGTCTCAATGTTAGAAATAAAAATGGCCTCATGCATATAGCTCCACGACAAAGTCATGGGTTCAACAACTATACCACTAGTACAAATACTGTCGTCACCCATAAGCAAAAAGGACACCTGTCCCGGTACGAGCTGCTGGCCTCACTTCAGCCTGCAGGATAGTAAGCGGCCATCAGTATGGGTGCTGTGCAGAGTGCGGAGCTTTGGTGAGGGGAGCACTTGCGTGCCTGAAGTGTATCGCGACAAGCAAGGATCTGCTGTGGGGCTCAAAACTGAGCAAATCCTCTTCCCATTTCCCATCCCTGTAACACTGAGCTCCCACGTTATCTGAAGTAGTCAGAGCAGAGGACAGAAGATGAGGGGAGAGTTCAGAAGAAGCAAGGTATCACATACACACATTTTTGAAGTTCATTTTTGCTCTAGCCACTGGTGAGCTCCCCTATGGGTCATTTCAAGATTGGAGTAACGGTGTAAAAGTTATTTTACTCCGAAGAGATGGGAGTTTTGCTATGGGCCAGGATACTGGTTCCTACTGGACACAATAGAAACTCAGAAGAACCTGCATGGATCATTCAGAGAGGGTAGCAGTACAGTGAGTGAATCAGTGCAGGGGCGATGTTTTCAGCAGGCTGCTTCACAGGGAAAGCAGGGCCGAAAGAGGGGGAAAGGGTGCATTAAAGGGATCCTGCAGAAGGCCCTCCGGTGCTCTGAGAGAAACTCTGTATCACCACATGGAATAGGTGAGGACCCTGGCATAATAAGAGATAGGTTTGCTTTGGCCCAGACTGCCACTCCCACTGCAGTTCTGGTCCAGCTTTCTATAACCCAGGGAAAAGGGCTGTGTCTTCTCCTTCTCCTCCGTCAACCGCCATATGCTCTCTTACAGGGATGGGCAATGTGAACAGGATTTTGAGGTAATATTCCCAATCCATGAGCCAGGCCTGTTCTCCTTGCAAAATGTGACACGTGAGTCCTGCGGAAGGGAGGTCTGAGTGCGTTTTGTAAGAAGCGTCCTTGCCAAAAGGAACAGGCGTCCCAGCCCTTACACCCAGATGCATGCTGTGAAGAAGCTGATGCCACGGGTTGGGGAATATGGGGGCAAAAGTTCAGCCTAACCCCGCCCTGCAGGTTACGGTGGGGTGCAGAATTTCACTGTGCGAGTGCTGGAAACTGACTACAAGCAATTCGCCCTGCTGTACTTGGAGAGGGTTGCCGCGGGGGCGGTGTACTTTGAGCACCTACTGTATGGTGAGTCCTCCTTGCATGCCTTCAGTGTCCTGGTGGGTGGGACAGGAAGAAGCTTTCCCAGGCTTCCGGAGCCCTCACCTTCCTCCAGATCAAAACGCCCACTTATGGAGGAGGGTTTCCACAAACTCATTTGAAGGATGCTCTGAGGCTATCCCGTGAGGCAGCAGGGTTTGGGTTTCAGCGTTGTCCCACACGTCTCAATACGGCACTAGTTTGGCTAAGCCAGGAAGGTTGAAATGTTGTGTGTTTCTCTTTTATTTATTTGTTTGTTTGGTACACTGTCTTGCTGTGCAACGGGAGCTCGTAGTGACCCTCCTGGCTCAGACTCCCCTCGTCTGGTGTCGTTTGTGCATGCCAGCAAACCCTGTGCTAGCATCCGGCACACTGCAGGGACAAAAAGCCATGCAGTACCGAGATCCAGCGCAGCTCGCTTCCCGTAACAGGCAGGCCCTTACGCCACTGAGACATGTCCCCAGCCCCAGGAGGGCTGCAATTTTAAAAACATCTAAAACACATATCAAGACCAAGTTTTAAAAGTAATTAAATTACACAGTTCTATTTCATTTACTACTCACTCCATTTTGGACACAGGAAGAAACAAGGACTTGAGTCCTGAAGTCAAGGAGCACTACCGTAATGTGACCAGATCTCTGGGAGTCCCTGATGACTACATCGAGTTGACTGACCACCAGGGTAAAGGGCATCTGCAGTGAGGGAAGGGAAGTGCTTCTTCTATTCATGCCTGCTGCTAGTCTATCAGATGAAGAGGCAAGAGCCCAGAAGGCTCCTGCGTACTCGCTGGGGTGATGACGACATCCATGCTTGGGTCTTTGTGTCTGCCAGTCTTTCGGCACTGAGACAGTTTAGCCAAAGCCTGCCTAGAGGATGGGCAGTTGCACGGGAACAAGTGTTCCTGTCAGGCACTGGTCATTGATTTTCCAATCGTCAGACTCTGAATCCAGGCTAACCACAGATCGTGCTCAGCCGGGCCAGACTGGGACTGAGCCAGCCAGTGCAGCGCAGTGTTCTTGGAACAAAGCTATTGCTGTCTGTCTGTCTGTCTGTCTGCCTGTCTGCCTGTCTGCTTGTCTGACCTGCCTGCTTGCGTGCTTGCCTGTCTGTCTCTCTGTCTGTCTGTCTCTCTGTCACTGACATACCTGCTCTGTGTTATTTCTCTCCCACACAGTGGATTGCTCTATTCAGGGACTGGCGTGAGGCAGTGAGTATGGAAGGGGCTGAGGGTGACAGGGGCGTGGGGAGTGGGTCTCAGGGCTGCCTTTGCCCCATCCCAAATACACAGGGGCATACACTCCCACCATTTTACCCTGCTGCGTCCCCTCAAGTGCCTTCCACCTGAGCTCATCGTGTTCTTATTTTGCTTCATGCCAAGTTGCAAGCTGGATTCGTAGCAGCCATGATGGCAGTGAGCCGGCTGGAAGACCCTTCTCCGATCACTGTGTTCCCAGTTATGTCCTGAAATGCTACTCTACTTGTGGAGCCCACTTTGTTGGGGAAATAAAAACTTGTTACCAAGAGACCTTGTGTATCTCACCTACTGGCTCGTGATTTTTGGAAAAGAAAAAGTGCAGGCTCCTGCAGCATCGTTCCACCTGCCTTCTGTCTGCACATCCGCCCTGGTGTCAGTCTCAAGTAGAAGGAGAAAGCCTGGTTGTCTGGCTCCTCTAGCCACACGTTTTGCCACTGCCTGCCCTGGGCATGCCTTAGCGAGAATGTTATGCTCTCTTCTCTTTCGTGCTACGGCTCACTACTTTGAATCCTAGCCCTGAGCCCACTGAAGTATTGCTAAATAGGGTGGCCTGGCTAAGAGAAGAAAGCACTGGGCCATACCTCACGCACACACTGACCCCTGCAAAAGGTCCCACAGCAGCTTGTAGTGCAGTTCTAGAATAAGGAAGGTCCTGGTGTAAGGGGCAGCAACTGCAAGATTTAGAAGGATGCTATGGTTTTTTGTGCATGATAGCCAAAAGGATGGGTCAGGTTAGAAGATGGCAGCTCTTTACAGGGAACACGCAGGTGTCTACCACCTCCTCTCAGTGAGTGACCTGTATACTCGCTTTCATTTGTCTGACCACAACACCTGAAGACTGCACATTCTGACTATATTCAGAGCTTTCTCCCCATTATCCTGGTGTGCAGAACACTGTGTATTACATTCAGATGTCACAGCAGGACCAGGTCAAGAAGGGAATATAGTTTTCATATTCCTTCCTCCTGAGGGAAGGTTCCCATGGCTGTCTTTTTCTGCACGGAATGACCACAATCTCCACACTGGCAGCGTCAGCATCCCCTGAAGTTAGTCACAATTTCTTTATTTTCTGATCTCAACAATAGCCAGATTAATCTATATACTGAAAGACCCAGGTTTTCCATATCTACTTGTATGCTACATGTGAGGTGGGTATGCAGTTAAGGTCTCTCCCTTGTCTCTCTCTTTCCAGGGAAGGGGAGGAGCCCAACACAAAGACAACCATTCATTTTGAAAATCCTGTCTCATACTACAGGGTAAAAGCCGTTTGGTACCACTGTGATTTTACATCGTCAGGGGGACTGCTGCGCACACTCCAGGCTTCTAGGTAGACTTGATCTTTGCTGGCCACAGCGCCATGGGGAGCCAATGACACAAAAGTTGCCACTTGAATCCCTTTCCAGTATGATCAGCTTTGTGCAGACAGTACTTCTGATGGCGCTTTCCATTGTCCCATGCTCCTCTCGGCCTTTCCGTATCAAATAGCTTGGGCGCAATGATCTTTTGTTTATGCTGGTAAATTGCCTAAGTCATGACGTGCCTATTGGCACTGCAACACGTTGCCACAGTTAGCAGGGTAACTTTTAGATCATTTTGTGTATAAATTTTAGCAGATCAAAATATGAAATATAAGGCTTTTAAACATATATCTAAACAATTCTATCATTTCTGTTTGATAATTTTGTTTTTATAAATTGCAGTAGATCATTGCCTCACTATTTGGGGTTTATTGATAAAAGCTGCAGCAATCTTCTTTCCCTTTTAGGTTGCAGTGACTTAATTTATAAACAAAATGACCTATATCAAACAGAAATGATAGAGTTGTTTAGATATATTTTTTTAAAAGCTCATAGTACATATTTTCATGAGAAAAGAGAAGCAACTTCAATCATCATGTATGCAGCTTCTGACTAATAAGGATTGGTGCACACAAATTTGGAGTATTATTATTCTTAGATTACTTCCACATCTCGGGTTTGTAATAGACCATAAATTGATCCCTAAGGTCAGACTTCAAGCAGCTTGTAAGAAAGTTTTCATGTCAATTTTTCTACTTCATATACACATAGGCAAGTTATTACAATAAGACTTTGTCATGCTATGTAAGACAAAAGTCTCTCAGATCTGAGGAAAGCGAATCGTTCCTACTTAACGCAGATTCATGCATTCAGGGTCCACTGATGGAAATCACTGCAATCTGCAGTAAACAGGGCTGACATTTACCAACTGCGACCATGCTTACTTGTGAGTCTGTCCAAAACCCCGGCAGGCCGGTCTGCAGATGAGGAGGAACTCACAGTGAAAGAGCCCCTGTGGGTCACTCATCCCTACTGATGTCTGAAACGCTGGGTGAAGCGGTGACGCCTCAAAGGATAGAACAAGGTCACAGGCAAGGACACCTGGATCCAAGGTCACTAGACCGAGGCTGTAACCTCAGGCGTCTCACCACCGGGAGGGCCAATAGAAATCCTTCAGTAGCTCTGTCCTTCCTGAGTGCTCCCCATCCCTGTCTTTGACTACTAAATAAATATAGGCCACCCAGAGAAGGTCTTGCTCTCAGTCTCAGGAGACCCTTAAGTTCTGTGGGAGACGTTGATCCTCCCAGAGCCCTGAAACCCTTCCTTCTGCTGTTTTATTTAGCCTGCACACTGCAGTCTATGGCAGATCGCAGACCTGATGTGCCCACGATAACAAAGGGACGCCATTACCCAAATATCAATCGCAATATATGATTTGTAGAGAATCGAGTGGTTCAAGAACTTCAGATGTGATCCTAACGGGCACATTTGAACCCACTCATGCAGGAAAAGCTTCACCTGGGAGTGAAGAGAGGATATTTTCTTAGATCTGTGGGAATCTTGACAACGTCACCAAGAATAAGTTTAGCTTTTGCATTGGAAAATGTTCATGAAGCTGTGAACATCATGGTTTCTGTGCAATGTTTAGATGTGCCCATGAGTGTGTCAGATTCACTTCCAGAAGTATCTGCTGGTGCCAGGAAGGTTGACCTCTAAGTACATGATCAAGGTCTCCATAAATCATTACTACAGTGTATATATGTGAAAAAAGGCAAGTGCCAACTTGAAGCCTAAACCTGGAATCCATCCAGTCTGCTTGGCACCTTGCACTATAAGTGTCTTAGCTGTGCACATAACAAGCATTAGAGGTACCAGCATAATAGGTGTAAGAGCAACTGTAATTTGACTCTGACCATCACATTAGATTCCTCCTATTTTGTAGCAGTTATCAATATCCAAAAAAAGGACACATTGGACTTATGTGGGAGACAGGAGAGAAGACCTGAGTCCTCAGCCCCAGCACTGTGGCCAGCACAGGCCCAGGCCAAGCAGGAGGAGGGAGCTCCTGCGCTGCACACCCTTCTGGACTGCGGCGGAAGGTCCAGGGCTCCTTTAACCTTTGCAGGAAGCATTAAGTTTTAGGATCAACATGCCCCATTCCCAAAGTCGCCACTCTGAGTCCAGGCCTCGAAAGACCTACATGGGGAGGAGGAGACTGGCCAAGCAATAAAATCCTAGCCATCTCTAGGACTTCACAGCTTGGTCAGTCTCCTCATCCCCATGCGGGCCATTTGAGGGCTTGATTCAAAGTGGTGGCCTTGGATAATGCAAAAGTTACATGTTCTGTTATGCAGGTCTTGCTTTAACTTGCTCTTAAACCACCCAGTATAAAATTTTAACCACGACGCAAAATATGTAAAGCTAGATTAGTAAGCTGAGCTGTAAAAGGATTAAATCAACAGCTTCCAACATTTCCAGTTCTTCCAGTAACCCATTGCAGCTATGGAATATTGGACTATGTATGCAACTACTTTCTCTTAGCTCAGTGAGAAGAAATTTTTGTACCAATAATGATTAGAAAAATTCTCATGTATCCATTCTGTGCTCCGAATAATTACTGAGGACAACAATATACATTTTGTCAATTATTGGGAATGTACTGCTAACGTGTTTCAAAACTGTCACATTGTTATTTCTTATTACAAGTAATTAAAAATTAAACAGATAAATAAATAAATAAATAAATAAATAAATAAAATGATTCTTAGCCAATGTGTAAAAAAAAAAAAAAAATCCTAGCCACCTCCACTTCTAGTCTTCCACCAGCAGAGGGCAGCAGAGGTGAAAACCAAAGGCCAACCAGGCATAACAGCTGAATGGCAAGCAAACACTTAAGGATTAAGCAACAAGTGACTGGGAAGCAGAAAAGAGAGGAAGCGTAGCAGGAGCAAATCCATGCTCTTATGTACATAGGAGGAATCAGATATTGGTCCTAAGAACCTTTAAAAGATTTTTCATGCTTGGGATACCTGTCATTCTGGTCTTTTAGAGGTATAAAAAAAGGGGGGGTTGCTTGGGAGTCGGCTTAAATCAACAGCCTCCAACACTGCCAGTTTCACCCATAAGCCAGTGCAAATAAGGAACATTGGACTATGTATACAGCTACTTCCTCTCAGCTCAAAGAGAAGAAACTTTTTTCTTTCTTTCTTTTCTTTTCTCCCTTTACCTTTTTTCTTTTTCTTTCTTTTCTCTTTCCTTACCAATATCAATCAGAAAATTCTTCATGTCTACACCCTATGCTCTGTGTAACTATTATGAAGACAATACTATGCAACGTGTCAACTATTGTGAATGTACTACTAACGTGTTTTGAAACTATCTTATTGTTATTTCTTATTAAAAATGATTAAAAAAAGAAAAACAAAAACCAAATGAAGGCTAAGAGCAGTCCATGCATGGATGGAGTGCTTCCTTCCACGGCTGAAGTATTACGCTGCCATGGAAACTAGGTTATTCAGGCTTGGAGCATGGACTTGGAGTGAGTGAGAGGAAAATAAGAATCTTCTGCCGTTCCCTGGGAAGCTCAGACAGTGCAAGCAGATCATGGGACTGGGATACTCTGGTGGTAAGCCTGCTTTGCAAGGTTTACTTTTCAGAAAGGTCTGGCCTGAATTACACAGCCCTCTGCCCAGCGGCACGCTTCACTGCCCACACTACCGCCTTCCCCCTGCAGAACGTGTGGTCTGTATGATTATAAATCGATGTCTTGGTGATACACGTGTCTTCTCTGTAGTCACAAGCCTCTTTTCTCTAGTTAAGGTTATCTTAAGTGCTGTTAGGTTTAGCCTATGTCTAGGCGCCATTTTACTGCATTGCTGCTGGTTAGCAAATATGATAGCATATATGACATAATTCTTTCTGGTAATTCTTTTGTTCTGTATGTCATGGTTTGATTGGCCTGGACATCATAAATTATATTGTACTCACCCTGAAGTCTAGGCACTAAGCCAAAGAAATCAGACTTCATAGCATGCATGTGGGCACACACACACACACACACAAATAACTTCACAACACCTCCTTCCCTCTCCCAAAGTGGGTCTGGGCTGGAAATCATAAGCCACACGACAAAAACTTCTGACAGTGTATCTGTGGGGCTAATATGACTTAGGAAGATGCAGTGTGCTTTCTAAATTTGTAGAAGATATGCATAATGAAAAAAGAGCCTTTTTGGAAAAATTGATCAATTAGTCTCAAAAATACAAAAGAAGAAATGTAGCAGAATTAAGGAAAGAGATGCAAAATGTGAATTGATGAAAGCCGATAGAGTTTCCAGGCAGAGATTCAGCAGATTAAAAATCTGATGGAATGTATGGGTATCTGAACATACAATATGAAAGGAGAAAGTCACATCTAGATGGCGCTGTTATGGTCAATGTTCAGTTAATGAGAGACAGCTTCAAATCCAGGAAGGGACATGAAATACAGTGTTTTCCTCAGGCTTTACAAGGGAAGCGGCAGAACACATAATTTATAGAATTATTTATATTCTCCCCAAAGGCCAAATGCAAGAGTGTGGATGAGCTGCACACGCACTGGAGAGCCTAAGAAACCAGCTGAGTACCCTAATGTTACAGCAGTGTCCGCCGCCAAGCCAGCTGGAGGTCAAGAGCTGGGCATAATTTCTCCTGTCAGTTTGTTTGAAGGCTATGCTCTGTGAAGGTCAGTGTCCAGTGGTAGATATCATAAAGTCTGTTCTTTCTATCACATGGGATGAAGGCCATGTGCCAGGCGGTTTAGTTATCTGCTCTGGAGCAGTGATGCTCAAGGTAAGGACCTAAGTTCCCCGGAAAAGCACTGCAGCCATCCTCCGTGACAGCAAGGACTGGTGCTCCTCTGACAATAAGGGGAGAGTTGACTTCAGGAAGCACAGCAGCTCCCTCTAGTGGTTTCCAATCTCCTGGCCAGAGTCCCATTATACAACCAGAAGAAGAAGATACAAATTAGACTTGTAGGTAGAAATCTGGGAAGACCAATTGTTGTCAGGGAAGAAAGGGCCGTGAGAGACCCAGTACCTTGGTATTTACTCATTGAGGTGAACAGTGAGGGGATCAGGACTGGAAGTGCTAGAGAAGCGGCAGGACTGGCGGGACTGGTGGCAGAGGGAGGCAGGCATCCTTGCCGATGAGATAGGAACGGACAGATGGAGCCTACAGTGGCGTGATCTACTTTGTAACAGCTTCTGGGAGGACTATAAGAGCGGACATGTATCCTCAGTTTCCATTACCAATAGGGAGCATCATGGATGGAGACAGCAGGATCTAAAATTCACGAGTTGGGCTTACATATTTGCTTGTGACTCTGCGCAGGCACAGGACCCTCGTCTGCAGATGAGCAGCGGATTCAGATTAAGCGAGTTTCTGTGAGACACTGGTCTTGGCTGAGGCCTGTACTGGTCTGTGAAGCTCTGATGTCTCATACGGCAATGTGAGGCCCCACATAATGGCATCTGCCTGCAACCCTGTGTGACTAAAAAGAGACCGTAGAACTTGCACTCTTACAATAAAAGTGAACCTAGAGATAAGGTTTTACATAATTTGCTAGTAGGGAGAAAAAAAAAAAAAACAATATCTGAACTGACTTCCCTAGTCCTGATCAGATGCCCTCGTTTTCTTTGCTTTTTTTTCTTAATTTCTTTATTTTTTTTTTAGAGAATACATAATGGAAAAAAAAAAAAACCCTTTAGAAATGACAGAAAGGGGCCAGCAAGATAGCGCAGAGGACTAAGTGTCGGCTTTGGCCACTGCAGGGACCAACTTTTTTTCTAATTTTTGTTACTTTTAGTGAGAGATAACAATATGAGAGTTTCAAAACATGCTAGCACATTCGCAATATTTGAGACACTGCATGTTGTTGTCTACACAAATGTTATACAGAGCAGAGGGTGCAAACGTGACAGATTTTCTGATCAATATTGGTTCTGAAGGAGGAAAAAAAGAAAAGAAGAAAGAAAAAAAGAAGAGAAGAAAACGTTTTCTTTTCTTAGAACTAGAAGGAACTAGTTGTATACATAGTCCAGTGTTTCATAACTGCAGTGGGTTACCGGTGAAACTGGCAAGGTTGAGGGTTGTTGATTTAGGCCTCTTATAGCTCATCGTACTACCCTAGCTCGGCGTTGTATGCCTCCTAATTAAGCTTTTCTGCTGGGTGATCAAGTGTAAGCCAAAGCAAGACCTGTCTAACAAAACTTTCATCACTTGTACTTGCCAGGGTCAGATCTCCTCAGGATTAACTTTGGAACCATATGCAGTGCTTTGTAGAACTGTTGTCGGTGTTAGCCATCAGGACGAGTCATGGCCAATGTTTGACCAGTTTGCTCTCTGTGAAAGACTGAGAGAATGTTTTCTCCCCAAGTGACTCTCCCTAGGCACACTATACTTCACTTATCCCTTCCCTCTGAGGTCCCATAATCTCCTTGACCAGAAAATTTGGGAAACCCCTGAGTTATAGGATGTTACAGCACAGGTTGTCTTATGTCCTGAGGCCTCACTAATCTTGAGGGGCGAGAGCCAAAATGATGGCTATCCTCATAGCCCTTCTTTTTCCCAATTTTTGGCCTGGTAACTTACATTCTCAACCCTCCAGCAGAAAAGCTTCGTGATACAATTACTTCATCACACAGGCAATTGAGTTCAATCTCACTGCCTTTCTAAATATCATACATCTTAGACTTAGCTTGACATTGATATTTTCCTTCAATCATTGATATTCTAATAAATCTCTACAGATTGTGTGAACAGCAGTTACACATTTTTACTCAGACATTTAGAAATCTAAAGATGTACAAAATTGTAGCCTGTCAAGCCTAAGGTATTTTGCCTAGTCTCTTATTCTCAATTAATAATTAATACCGTCTTTTATCTTTTTGTTAACCAAGCATTTACTTGAGAGAGAGCATAGCAGTAACTGAGCTGCCAGTAGAAGCAGCACACATCTGGAAGTCCCGAATGACACGAATTCCAGTTGTAGTTTTAGCGTTGCTTCAAAAATCTTTGTTTTCAATTCAGCTGTGTTATGCCTTTACATTTTTATTTCTTCTTTAGATTTCTTATACTAGGGAGACGATATGATATTTGCAAATGTACATCTGGTTTATTTCATTTATGAGTATATGTTCAATATACATCTATTTATATATGAAGTCTTCCAGTTTATCATTCTTTATAGCTGAGTAATATTCCATTGTATTAAAATACCACATTTTTTTTAACCATTTTTCAAATGATGGGCATTTTGACTGTTTCCAAGGTTTGGCTATTACAAATTGGGCTCCTATAAATATAGGCGCACAGATATTGCTATGATATGAAGTTTTCAGTTCTTCTGGGAAAATTCCCAGTAGGGGGATGGCTGGATTGAAGGGAATTTCCAGTTCTAGTTTCTTAAGGAGCCTCCACACCGCTTTCCATAATGGTTGCACCAGTCTGCATTCCCACCAGCAGTGGAGAAGGGTTCCTTTTTCTCCACAGCCTCTCCAGCATTTATTGCTGGTTGATTTCTTTATGATAGCCATTCTTTCTGGGGTGAGATGGTATCGAGGTGTTGTTTTAATTGGCATTTCACGGATGGCTAGCTATGTGGAGCATTTTTTCATGTATTTGTAAGCTTGCTGCATTTCTTTCTCTGAGAAGTGTGTGTTCATCTCAGATGCCCATTTTTGGATTGGGTCTTCAAATTTTGGGACCCTAATGATTTTCAGTTCTTTATAGATTCTAGATAGAAGACCTTTCTCGGATTTCTTATTAGTTAAAATATTTTTGAAATTTGTAGGTTGTTTTCTCATTCTGTTGATAATTTCTTTCGACATGCAAAAAATTCTTAGCTGGAGGAGGTCCGTTTTGTTGATGCTTTCAAGTGTTAAACACACATTTTGCTTTTTGTTCATGAATTTTTTCCCTACCTCAATGTCTTCAAGATTTCCTCCCACTTTCTCTTCCAGGAGATTTAACGTTTCTCTTTTAATATTTAGATCTTTAATCCATTTTGACTTTAATTTAGTGCATGGTAGTAGACTAGTTTCAAGTTTTAGTTTTCGGCATGTAGAGAGCCAATTTTTCCAGCACCATTAGTTAAAGAGGCTGTCTTTCTTCCAGTAAGCGTGTTTGGAGCATTTGTCAAAGATAAGGCGGCTGAGTGTGTTTGTATCTGCTTCTGCATCTTCTGATCTATTCCACTGATCCTCAGGTCTATTTTTTTGCCAGTACCATGCTGATTTTATTACTGTAGCTCTACAGTATAACTTTAGGTCAGGAACTGCAATGCCTCCTGCCTTACCTTTGTTGCCCAGAGTTGTCTTTGCAATTCTGGGTCTTTTTGGTTTCAAATACATTATAACAGTGATTTCTCCAGGTCTGTGAAGTGTGTTGATGGTATTGGATAGGAGTTGCATTAAATCTGTATAACAATTTAGGGAATATGGCCATCTTCACAGTGTTGGTTCTTCCTAGCCAGGAGCAGGGAATATCTTCCCATTTTTTCAGAGTACTGTAGTTTTCACTGAAAAGATCTTTTGCTTCCTTAGTTAGGTTGATTCCTAATTATTTCATTTTCTTCGGTGCCATCATAAAAGGTACTGTTTCTCTAATTTCTCTCTGGTGTGTTTGTTATCTGTGTAGAGGAATGCTATTGACTTTTGTGTGTTGACTTTGTAACCCGCTATGCTACTCAATTTGTGTATTAATTCCAGTAGCTTCTTGGTCGAGTTCTTTGGGTCTTCCAAGTAGATTATCATGTCATCTGCAAATAGTGATAGTTTTATTTCTTCTTTACCTATTCTTATTCTTTTTATTTCTCTTTCTTGTCTAATGGCTGTAGCTAATGATTCCAGACCTATATTGAATAGGAGTGGTGATAGGGGACATACTTATCTTGTACCAGATGTGAGAGTAAAAGACTTCAGTTTTTCCCCATTTAGAATTATGCTAGCTGTTGGATTGTTGTAGATGGCTTTTATCAGGCTGAGGTAGAGGCCCTCTACTCCGATTTCCTGTAAGACTTTGAACATGAATAAGTGTTGGACTTTGTCAAAGGCCTTTCGGCATCAATTGAGATGATTGTGTGATTTTTCATCTTGGCTCTATTGATATAGTGTATTGCATTTATAGATTTGCATATATTGAACCATCCTTGCACCCCTGGAATGAATCCTACCTGGTCATGGTGTATAATCTTCTTTATGATTTGTATTCTAGTGGTGAGGATTTTATTGAGAATTTTTGCATCAATGTTGATGAGAGAAATTGGTCTGTAGTTTTCTTTTTTAGTTACATCTCTTTCTGGTTCTGGCATTAGTGTAATACTTGCCTCTAGGAATGATTTTGGAAGGACTGGTTCCTTTTCAATTTCACTGAAGAGTTTGAGGAGTATTGGGGTTATGTCTTCTTTAAATTTCTTATAGAATTCAGTAGTGAACCCATCAGGTCCCAGACTTTTCTTTGTCGGTAGGGTTTTTATTACATTTCATATTTCATTGGCTGTTATTGGGTTATTGAGAGTTCTAATATCTTCTTGATTCAGTTTTGGTAGTTTGTACTTTTCTAAGAATCTGTCCATTTCATCTGTGTCTCCAATTCTGTGAGAGTAAAGATTCTCAAAGTAGCTATTCATGATCCTCTGTATCTCTGCTGGGTCTGTAGTCATTTCCCCCTTTTCATTCCTTATTGCTTGAATTTGAGTCCTTTCTTTCCTCTTTTTGATGAGGTTAGCTAGGGGCTTATCAATCTTTTTTAAGCTTTCAAAGAACCAGCTTTTGGATTCATTAATTCCTTGTATTGTTTTCTTTGCCTCGAATTAATTTCTGCTCTAATCTTTATAATTTCCTCCCACCTTTGGGTTTTGCATTTCGTTTGTTCTTCCGTTTCTAGTCGGTTTAAGTGTTGTGTAAGATTGTTTATTTGTTCCCATTCTATTTTCTTAATGTGTGAATTCAGAGCTATGAATTTCCCTCTGAGAACTGCTTTCATTGCATCTCACAAATTCCGGTAGGTTGTGTTTGAATTTTCATTAAATTGTAGATAATGTTTAATTTCTTCTTTAATTTAATCTGTTACCCACTGGTTGCTGAAAAGAGTGTTGTTTAATTTCCATGTAATCTTCGATTTCCTATGGTTTCTTTTGTCATTTATTTCCAATTCGATTGCACTGTGGTCAGATAATATGCATGGGATAATTTCTGTTTTCTTGCATCTACTTAAGCATGACCTATGGACTAATATGTGATCTATTTTAGAAAATGTCCCATGTGCAGCTGAATAAAATGTGTATTCTGAAGTGGTTGTTGTACTGCACATCATTGTCTTCAAATTCATTGTTAAGGTTTATATATATATAAGCATACAAAGTTAGTCCAAAAATTAAAAGAAGAAAGAAAAAAAGAGAAACAATAAGCATTAAATGTTCTATGTAACAGATCAGTAGAAAAGAGCAGTAGAATTATCCAAGTACATATATTTCACAGCTAAAAATTCAAGCCCCTAAAATTCAAAAGCCAATCCAGAATATGCATCTAAGATCAATGTACACTTCTCTGAGAAGGATATACAAATGATGAATAAATATATGCACCAATGTTCAGCATCATTTTGAACAGTACATTTCCATTTCACAATATATGTGGTACCTATCCGATTATTTAATTTTTGAGGTTATTACACCAGGTAGACAACACAATATCTACACCTGCAGGTCTAATTTATTTCACTTATGAATATGGGCTTGAGTTGCAACCATTTACCTAGAGAAGCCTGAACTTTATATAGCTGGGAAATACTCACTTGCATAAAAACACCACATCACGTTACCCATTCTTCACTTGATGAGTGTTTGGATTGTTGCCAAGATTTATCAATGACAATTATGCTGCTGTAAACATGGGAGAACATATGTTACTGTGGTATTGTTTTCAGCTCTTTTGAAAAAAAAAAAAAAAAGAATGGGAAGGGAACAGCAGGGTCAAATGGGATCTCTAACCTAGTTTTCTGAGGATTCTCCGCATGGATTTCCATAGAAGTAATCCCTCCCCGCCATCAACACTCTAACCAAGAATGGAGAAGGGTTCCTTTTGTCCCACAGCCCTTCCAGCATTGGTTATTGGTTGAATTCTTGATGATAGCCATTTTTTCTAGAGCATGGTGAAATCAGAAATTTGAATTTTTTGGATGACCAATGATGCTGAATATTTTTTTCATATATTTATTTGCCATTCATTTTTCTTTCTCAGAGAAGGGTATATTCTCAGATGCTTATTATGGATTGGTCTTTGAATTTTTGGCACTTGATTTTTAAAAAAATTTTGTGCTCTAGATGGAAGTCCATTGTCTGAGAGATAGTCTGTCAAAATTTTTTCCCAATAAGTGGATTTTATTTTGACTCTATTCATCTTTTATGTTTTTCATCCTCTGTGTGAAAAGATTTTGGAAGTAGGTATTAATGACATTCTTAATTTCTAGTGTCTTAGTGATTTTACACTTTTCATTCCATATTGCATGAATTTGATTTTTATCTTTTCTTTTGTTGATGTTGGATAGAAGTTTATCTATTTTATTTTTTTCTTTAGACAAACCTACTCTTAAATTTACTAATTCTTAAATTTACTGTTTTCTTTATCTCCATCACATGAATTTCTGCTCTAATCTTTATAATTGTTTGCCTTCTTTGGGCTTTGGGCATGACTTGCTCTGCTTTTTCTAAGAGCTTGTAGTACAGTATAAAGATTATTTTTTTTAGGCTAGTTCAGTTTTCCTGATGTGGGAATTTCACTACTTCAAACTTTTCTCTTAAGACAGCTTTCATTGAATTCTACAGGTACCAGTAAGTTTTATCTGCATTTTGTTTTGACTGCTTTATTTCTTCTTTCATTTCATCTGTGACCCATTGATTGTTCAGGGGGGTTGTATGTATGTCTGTATGTATGTCTGTATGTATGTATGTATGTATGTATTTATTTATTTATTTGTTTATTTTTGGCCTGCTCAGCCTGCTCTGAGGGTGGGACTTGCGTGGACTGTGATGCTGGGGATTCAACCACAGTTGCCTGTGCCTGCCTAAATTTGGCTAAGGAGGCATTTTAGACCACTGAGCTATCTTGTTGGTCCCCAAGAAGTTGTTATTTAATGTCCATATTTTTATGGAGGTTTTGCTGCTTCTTTGTTCAATATTTTCCAGCCTTGTTGCTCTGTGGTCTAATATATGTATGGGATCATTTCAATTTCTTTGCACTTACTTAAGCATGTGTTATGTGTTAGCAGAGAGTCTATTTTGGAGAACATCCCATGTGTGGCTGAGAAAAATGTGTAGTCTGATATTTGACACAATACTCTGTAGAGGTCTACTAAGTCCATTTCTTCACAAGTTTAGTTAGTTCTAGGGCTGGGAGATAGCTCAGGAGAATAAGCACCTGCCTTGAGCAGGAGCAGAGTACTGAGTTTAATCCTCAGTACCTCAAAAACAAACCAACAAATTTACTTTGTTCTGTTACTTCTTTGCTAATTTTTGCTTGGTTGATCTATCTCTTTGTGACCATTAGGTGTTAAAGTACACCATGAAAAATTGTGTTATTGTTCATTTGATTTTTTCATGTCTATTAAAATGTGTCTTATAGATTTGGGCGTTCATACACTGGGTAGATATATATTTAAGATTCTTGAAGTTTTCCCATAACAACTATATAGTGATCTTTTTTATCTCTTTTTTAATCATTCTTGATCTGAATTTGACATTGTGAGTAACCATAATATCTAGCCCTGCTTTTTTTTTTCTGAGCCCTGTCACGGGGAGTGTTTTGTTGTTGTTGTTGTTTTGGTTTGATTTTGTTTTCTTTTGTTTGTTTGTTTGTTTTTACCAGCCTTTGAATTTCAATCTATTAAAACTTTTCTTAGTTAAATATCTTTGTTTTACTTAGCATCTTGTTGCATTGTGTTTTCTAATCTACTCTACTGGTCTAGTTCTTTTGCTCAGTGAATCAAACCTGGTTGCATTCATAGTTATACCTGGTACGTCTTGGCTTATCTTTGTCAAGTTATTTTCTTGACAATAAAATTAGGTGAGTTTATAGGTCTCAGTTCCACATCTGGAAAGTACACTTCATTTACAAGAGAGAGCAGGAGGACTTGAACGGGGCCTGATTTAGAAGTTTGTCGCTGTTCTTCTTGTGTTACGGCATCCATTACTGTTGATATGTGGGGGTTAAGTGGACCCCAATACATACATACCTACAGTCACCAGGTATGGGAGGATAACACAAAATTAGGGTTCAGAAGTGCTTTTCTGGAATCATTTCTATGGCGGTTATTAGGAGCAAGTTCTTTTATTAGAAATACAGAAAAGCTTGTGCTATGTTTTCTAGCTTTGCTACATGGGCAATATAAATTGTCTTCAGCCAGGCATACAGAGAGGTATGGTAATCTGAGACAGAGATTTGCTGAGATTTTCAACTCAACCATGGCTACACTGTATTCAAGTTAGCATAGCCTACATAGTGAGAACCTACCTTAAAAAATAGTTTTAACTATCTAAATGCCTTTGTTGCCCACACAGTAAACACTAGAGAAGCCAGAACAGCACAGATGAGTGTGCTTGAAGTGCTTTGGAAGGGAAATTTTCACTGCATTTATTTTTAACATTACAGGCATGCTAGTTAGTGCCAAGCAATAAAATCCACCATCTCAAGCCAGAGTCAAAAAGAGGGAGAGGAAGACTGCTCAAATGAATCAGATCACAATCATTCACCCCCATGATTCTCACAATATCTTCAAAAGCCACAAAAATAAAATGAATCAACCCAGGTACAACCATTCAATGCATAACTATGCCTAAACAACATTTCATAACAGAGTGGCTCACAGAGATCACAAGAGGCAGGCCAATAACCACGTGACTCAGACACAAACTTTTTAATTACCAACAGACTTTGAGCTGACAGTTCACTGTTGCTGATATTTTTGTAGCCACAAAAAAAAATCTTCTTTCTCAAGATCTCAGAAGCAAACAACAGTGGCCAACCAGGACTGACATACATAAATATTTTCATGTATGAGTCCAAGGCAGCACCATACAGACCAGCTCAGGATTCATCTATTTGGGGATCAATCATAAAGTCCAGGCAGATTCATGAAAAGCAATGGTAGGGCTGTGAAGGACATTTTTAGGTCCATGTAAAACCAGGAGCCCAGTCCCACCTCAAGTTTAGTGTTCACAGCAATCAGCAACTTTATCAAGCGCTTAAGGGGCGTCATTGTGAGACCAACTTACTGGCAAGGACCCCGCCAAGGAAATGGTAACCTTCAAGAACAAGTCTAGAATCACCACATCAGGGACACATTGAGACTCAAGGTTTGAATTGCTCCATATACCTCAAAGAAGCATCCAAGACAAAGAGTTGGTATGATCAGATACTGAATGCAAGGTCAAATTCTGACGTCATGCGGCCCGACGCACCACAAGCACACACAATGCGGCACATGTTCTTTGGACAGACGTCTCAGCTACCAGAGGTCCACCTTTTGTGCTCACTGATGCCTCCTCAACACTCAGCTCACTCACACAGCTACAACTATGTCCTGTGGACGAGGCTGTTGTCCTCTGCCTAAGGGACTCAGATAAGAGGGCACTTTCCTGGGAATCCCGTGTGTCCTGTCTGTTTCTAACAGGACAGATGTGTGGGGCAGATGTGTTTGGAAAGAGAGGGGCTCAGGGCATACCTAAGTCTTGACTTTTGGCCCTGATGATGGGCCTGGACTGGACTCAGTGTGCTAAGAGCAGAGATTCTGTCCTTCCCTGTCCACAATGTCCACTGTCAGATTCGCCACCATTCCTGGAACTTTAAACTGTTAAAAATGAGTCCACCACCTGTACAAATAAACACACTTTTTCTAAGTGTTTTCTTTTCTTTTCTTTTCTTTTCCTTTGGTTATCCCTTTTCTTCTCCAAGTTTGCTTATTTTCTTGAGAACTTGTTTCTCTGTACTTTAGTCTCATGTAGAATACATTCTGTAGCCCATCTGAGCAAAGAAGATAGCCAATATTTTGTCCCTAGACCTCCAAAGTCAGTGAAGACCAAGAACATAAAAGAACCTCCACTGTGACATTCTAAAACGCAGTTCAGTCCCTAATTTTCTAATCAAAGAGATTGTAGGACCACAGAGCAATGTGCTTCAATAACATATACTGTGCCTAAGCAAGGCCACCAGGATAGGACAAAGTCTCCCAAAAATCTCACTGAAAGCAACTTAGTCAAGCAGGAACTGTGACTAATCCGGATGACTGACTATAACAGGAGAACTAAGTGGAGTTCTACTTGGTTGCAAGGCACATTCTGAGGAAATGTAACTGACTGTGGTAGATAGTAGAAATTGATTAATATAAGTCTCACCTTAACTTTATTTTGAAGATCCAGAAGAAAAGTATAAACACAGCATGTGTAAAATGATGCCATAGTGTTATATGAGCTCTAGAAAGAGACTCAGATCACTAAAAAATTCT
>PVJA010032868.1:0-23774 GCA_004027025.1 Myocastor coypus
CAATTGTCGGTCTGTTAACTTACATTCTCAACCCTCCAGCAGAAAAGCTTTGTGATACTATTATTCTATAACATAGGTACTGGGCTTATCATCACTGGCTTTCTGAGTATCAAATATCTTTGACTTAGCTTGTAAATGATATTTTCTGACCATCATTTATATTCTAATAACTTTCCATACAATGTGATATAAGCAGTTATACAATTTTGACACAGATATTTGGAAATTCAAGGAAATACAAAACTGTAGCATATGCATTCTTTACACAAAAAAATTTCCTAGATGTAAGCCAACCACTTCATCTACAAACTGTATTAAATAAATTAAGATATAATCTAAAGATAGAAGGAAAGCCTATATTAATAGTGCTTATTTTCTTGCCTTTTCGAGTCAGGGCTTTGCTATGCAGTTCCAACTGGCTTTGTAGCCCAGGCTGGCTTTGAACTTTCAGTGATTCTCTGTTCTCCACCTCCTTAGTCCTGAGATTACAGGAATGCACACATGGCTTATTATGTTTATTTTCAATGACTATGTAAGTATGTACATTTTGCTTTAGAAATTAATCCCAACATAAGGCACAAGTACTGTATACTGATTCTATTATTAATTTGTATTTAAATACAAAATTATCTACACCATAATTTTTTCAGAAAAGTTCTTTGGAGGGCATCGTTTGATAAGAAAACATTTGGCAGAATCCAATGCACCCCCCATACCCATTTGGTTCCTGCTCCCCAAACAAATACCTGCTTTCCGTGACTAGGCCCACTTTAATCACTCCACAGTGTGGCATGAGGCACATGAGCTCAGTGTGTTGGAATTGGGCATTCCTAGGTCTCATTCTAAACTCTTCCTTGTGAATGGTAAGGGAGAAGCATCTACCTCAGAGCCTTACACGGACCCAATGTGAGCTCCAAGAGAAAAGTCCTCTGTTCCTTACCCTTTTCTTCTCATGCATTAATGACAGTAAGGCTGAGGTAAATGAATCTCCATTCAGGTTGAGACAGAAGCAGGAGGGATAGTTCTCTGGAAATTATAGACTACTGTCAGGTGGGTATCAGAGTTACTCTTCACTGGCCCTTCTGACTTCAGGGAGGGATAGAGTAGAGAGATGGTAACTGAAGGAAAACTCTGAGTGATCAAGTCTTACGTGTCTTCATGCCTCTTTCCTTATCCTGGGCTAGTGAGGTGGGTGGGATCAAAGGAGAACAGGAAGTAGTCACAAATACAAAAACAGAACAGGAGATATGAAGTAGGTTTAGTAGGAAGCAGGGATTGCACCAAGGTGGAGAAAACAACTTCCATGCATGTACCCAGAAGCTGGCTTGTTCTTATGCCTGTGCATATTATGCTACAATATAAAACAGAAAACATATTTTGTGAAGACCTTATGGGTCTCTACCTAAGTTCACTGATATTCCTGTCATCTCATCAAGTGGATAACATTCAAGAACTCAGGATTTTGGGTCTGAAGACCTAGCAGCCTATCCCAAGTCTGTCACTTTCTACTGTTTCTGTACTTGGTGTGGTATCTTGAAATAGTCATCTATAAAATAAATATAATTTGGAGGATTAAATGAATGCATCTTGTCCTCACTGATGTTACTTTAATCTGAATTTTAATCAATTTTAGAAAAGCAAAGTCAACTTTCCCTAGAACACTGGCTGGAAGCTATAGGAAAAAAAGCTCTACATTTTTGGTGAAGGAATTTAGCTCATAATGTCCTAGAAAGCCATTATTTTGATATTTTGTTTAAGGCTAACTCCCAATTTGACTCAGTTATTTTAGGCAGGTATGTTTTCAAAAGACCTAAGTGATATTATTAACAAATGGGTTACATCTTCTCTTCACAGAGTTAAGCCTCTAATTATATGCTGAGCTGATTTATTGGTACTACAGGCTTAAACATTTCCTAACTATTAAGGCTGCCTCGAGACACAGGATAACTGTCCACATGCAAGGGATCTGAATGGCAAAAACACCGCAGAGGAAGAGGTGATACCTGGTGGATGAGTCACAAGGAACAGCTCAGAGAAAGGTATTAATTAGGGTAATAGGAAATCATAACAAGTAAAATATGGGTTAAGTGTCACTGAATTTCCCTTAAGGACATACTGCCTGTGATAGAGGGAAACCTTCTAAAGGAGATGATTAAAGCTTCCAGGTTTAAGACCTTTAAAACTAGACTGAACAGAGTCCTCATGAACATACCAGAGAGAGGAATCCTACCCTTGCTGCAGGAGGGAGGTGATAGGTGATCTAATAGTTTTTTCCATTGTTAAGGGCCTCAAGTCACTTATCTACCTAATAACTGAATCAATTGTAAAGTCTGGTGAGTATATACTTCTCTCTCTTGAGAATACAGCTGTCATTGTTGGGGGTATGATTGTGTATGGGGGCAAAACTTCCAATAATTATCCAGGGCAACTGCTTCCACTTTAAGATCTGATGTATATTTTGATATACATCAAAGGGAAATTTTACTTCTCAAGGTATGAAAATATTAGTTAAAGTTGCCTGAAAGGAAAAATTTTTAAAAATTAAACACAAAATTCTTTAATTTCTTTGGAATCTAATAATTTAAATTTTTACTTAATAGAGTGCTATTAATTTGACTTGGTCAAATGAGCAGTAATGAGCCGTATCTCTTAGAATTGCATAGAATGGAAAGGGAAACAGATATAACTGTCACTATTCTAAGTCTAATAAAGAGGGAGCGCAGAGAGATACATAGTCTTATCTTCAGAGACTTTGGACCCCATCTGTGGTTAACTATACCTAGGGTAGCCTGGGTCTCAGGTAATATCAGCCATAACACTTCATCTAACCTCAATTTTATTTGAATCTACCCTCACTCATGAGCAGGCTAGGTGACCATAATACCTCTCTTCTGAGTGGTATCCGAAATGTTTTCAAAAGACCTAAGTGATATTATTAGCAAATGGGTTACATCTTTTCTTCACAGAATTAAGCCTCTAATTATATGCTGAGCTGATTTACTGGTGCTACAGGCTTAAACATTTCGTAACTATTATGGCTGACTCGAGACACAGGGTAACTGTCCACATGCAAGGGATCTGAATGGCAAAATCACTTCCATTATCATCGAGGTGACCCTCTTCCTGCTCTTGGCTTCCTCTACTTTCCCTGCCCCTGACCCTTCATAGCTCCCTCTCTAGTTCTGCATATAAGTATTCTGGTTTCTTTTTTCTATTTATGTATTATTTTGGTGGTACCAGGGGTCAAACTTGGGACCTTACACTTTCCAGGCAGGTATTTACACTACTGAGATATCTCCCTGGCCTACTTCCCCATATTAGTATTTGCATTGCCTGCGCCAGAAACATGGACATACCTTGACACTTTCCTATCGTATACTTACTTCGTTTAATAGCTAAGTCCTTATTTCATTTAAATCCATTTGCGAGTATCTAAAATCATCTACTTTTCTCAACTGCCTTACTCTCATCCACACTTATCTTTCTTCTTGATGGTTTAACAGCTCCCTACCTAATCTCCTTCATTTTCTTCTTCCAGTCTGTTGCCTGCCAGTGGTCTTTTAACACAGTAATGCTCTCATAGTGAACCTATAGCATATGTGCTATAGTGGACTGTCTGTGTCATTGAAAGTTTGCATCATTAAAAAGTTTATTACCACTGCACTAATGTTGTCATGTCACAATCCTGCTTAAACATATTACTTCCATGTTCCCTCCATGTGAATTTCAGGGGCCTTATAACTCTATTCTTCTCCAACTTTATCTCTTTTTTCTTGATCTCACATGGAATGTGAGTTATGGCCAGTTCCACAAACATGCGAGCTCTTTCTTTCCTGTCTTAGCTCCTTGTACCTTTTTACCTGAATAACACAAATTTATCACACGGGCTTACCCAGGGACAGCTTATTTTCCAAATACCTCTCCATGGTTCTTTAAGATAGAATTAAATCTCTTGGCGTATGCCTTGTGCTCCCCTCCACGTAGCACTGCCAGACGGTGATCTGCCACAAGAGATTGTTAGCCAGCATGTGACGATGGACCGAGTTCCTTCCACTGTGCGATCTCCAACATTTAGTGCAGTGGTTGAACCCCGATATGCCAAGACAAATTTTCCTGAACGAATACGCAGCAAACTTATTCCTATGAAAAATAACACATTGATTACAGAGCAAAAGTAATTAGGACTGGGAAGTTAAAAAAGCATTTGAGGTAAGAAACTCCTTAAGCAGTGGGCCAAGATGAGAACAGGGCTTTCCTGAAATGCTACAGACTCACCTGCTTAGCTAGAACAGATAATATACAATAGGAAGTGAAGGGTCCAGCTCTGAAGCCTTCTGGAAGTACTGTATAGGGAAAGCACTTTAAATATACTTAGAGTTGGAAATGATGGCCCTTTCTTGATTTTAGATCAGATAAATGATATGACAAAAGTGACATTCAAAGAACAGTAATCTGAAAAATATTCACAGGAAACACTGGATAAGGATGGTACTAAAGCCATAAAAAGCCACCGACAGGCTGATGTACTGTAATATATAAATAAGAGGCTCTTAGGATAAGTCACCACTTCATGTATTCTTCAGTCTCACACCCTGTTTCTTCGAAGCTTTGCTTCTAGACTTAGCTCTCTGCTTCATTATAATTGACAGAATGTTGGCGGAAATGGCATGAACAACAATGTGATGAGCACTGTGCCCTTGGGTGTCTGTGCTGGCTTCTGTCATCCCCAAAAGAAAATCATGTGGCAGCGAATCACCGGGGAGAGAGCCGAGGACCTGTGGAGCCTCAGCTAAGCTTGGTCTTCACAAACTAGCACCGAGCTGGCCACAAGTACGTGGTAAGTGCTGAAGAGTTGTTTTAAGTTGCATCCATCTGTGTATAAATAACCCAAGTGTATCTTTCTTTGTGGCGGAGTAGAACTGCACTGGGGATATTTCCAAGATCTGACCAGGAAAAGCGTGCTGCTGTAAACATAGCTGTGTTTGCAACCCTGTAATCTGATGATTTGAGCTCTTTGGGGAAGATGCTTAGAAAGGAGAAATCTGGGTTAAATGCAATTTCTAGTTTTACCTTTTTTTGAGAAATTTCCATACTGATATAAGTGAAATAATTCAGACCCAAAAGCTTAATCACATTTTTTTAATACAAGAAATTTGAAACAAACACATGTATAAAGAGCAAATGAGGAGATGGAGAAGTAGTAAGGGGAAGTTCAAATCATCTTCCCAATTGTTTCATTCTGTTGCTTCAAAACTATTTCACCATATAGAGTTCATCAAAAAATGTATACACACCTCAGTAAAAGAAAGATAGTATCATATTCTTTAAATGGATGGTGTTACCCTCCTGTGGGGTACTGTCCTATAGGATGTTGCAGAGCACAGAAAACCCACTATAATGGGAGAGAAAAATAGTGAGCATGCCTGTGTAGCAATCTTGGTGACCAACGTTACCAACGAGCAACTCCCATCCCAATCAATGTCTGGAAACTGTTGGCCACCGCTCTGAGCACCCATCGTAATTGTAGAGGCTGAAGATAACTTGTAACGGTCTCATCATATCTCAGTAAATTTAATATTAAAATGTTGACCTCTTTTTCTTTTCCTGAAGTGTGTGTTCAGTTTATGGTAGTATTGGTTTACACTAGTTGTTTCGTCTATACCATTACTTTCTTTTAAGTCATTGAAATGAAAATATTTTTGTGCCAAAAAGTCTTAATTTTAAGACTGAGTTTTGGAATGTTTTGTATGTAACAATCATAATAAGTTCCAGAGAATAAATGATGAGATAGTGGTTGTTTTAGTTACTTTTCTCATTGCTGGAACAAAAGATCCAATATCTAGAGTTAAAAGAAGAAAAGTTTATTTTGGGCCAAGTTTTGTGAAAGTTCCAATCCCTCATGGACTGGCTTCCAGGTAGGATGGCGGGATTGTGGGACACTGCAGGGGAGAAGAGGTCGACAGAATTGACAGCAGGCAGAAGACGGTAAAAACAGTGAGCGGCAAATGACGACAGCAGCCCTCTTTTGTCCCTTGTTTGCAACACAGGGTACCCACTCTTGGGTAGCACTCACACCCAGGGCACCCTTAACTCTGGAATCATACTATGAATCAATCCCACAACCCTTAATCACAGCATCACATGAGAAAAAAGGTAAAACAAAATTTCATAACAAAATAATAATATATTAGATATTGTTATCTTTACAGTAGTTACTCAGGATATAAGATCTAGGAGTAAAAATTCCTCAAATAAATGTTAACACAAACCTTGCTTTTCTATGAACTAATAGACAGTAATAGTATAACTAACTTCTATATTTATCCCTTTTCCCTTCTTTTTCTCTTTCCCCCATCCTAGTTCCTTTTTCCTTTTAAACAGTTTATTCCCATTTCATGATACCTATTGTACACTTTAGACCTTATGTACTTGTTCAGTTTCTCATACCTGGGAGACAATATGATGTTCACATATGTGAGTCTGATTTATTTCCCTTAGGAGCATAGTTACTCATGAAAGTTCTCAAGTCTTTTTTATTCCTGAATAGAACTCCATTAAATAAAAACACCACATCCTTTTTCATCCATTACCCAGCTGATGGGCATTTAGGTAGTTTCCAAGATTTGACTAGTACAAGTTGTGCTGCTATAAATATGGTTGCAAATATATAGTTGTGCTGTGACTTTTTAATTCTTATGGGAAGATACCTGATCCACGGTCCTTACGCACTTGCATAAGCTTGCCTAAGCAGGCACTTTAGACCGCTGAACTATCTTACTGACCCATAGATGCCCATTTTTGGATTGGGACTTTGAATTGGGGGGGGGGCGTCTGAGTTTTTAAAATTCTTTATATGTTCTGAATATAAGTCCTTTTTCAGAGGGACAATTGACTAAAAGTTTTTCCCCACTTTATAGTATGTCCTTTGGTGATTTCTTTTGCTGTGCAAAAGCTTTTTAATGAGATGAAATCTCAGTTCTTGATTGCTTGAAATGTTTCCCAGGCAGGTTGGGTTTTATTCACTAACTCACTGCCTACACCTGGGCCTTCAAGATTTCTACCTACTTTCTCTTGCAGTAGATTTAATGTTTCTGTTTTAATATTTAGATCTCTGATCCACTTTGACTTCCGTTTGGTGTATGTTGATAGACGTGGGTCTAGTTTTAGTCTTTGGCATGTGGAGTGCCAGTTTGTCTACCACCATTTGTTATATGGGCTATCTTTCTTCCAGTCAACATGTTAGGACCATTGTCAAAGATAAGGTGGCTGCATGTGTTTGTAGTTGTGTGTGCATCTTATAATCTGCTCATCAATCCTCAGGTCTGTTTCTTTGTTTTTGGTTTTTTTTTTTTTTTTTTTTTTTCCAATACCATACTGATTTTTGTCACAGTAGCTTTGTAATATAATTTCAAGTCACGGATTGTGAACATCATCACATCCTTAATCCCAGCCTCACATTCTCTAACTGCAGCCATCTGAAATAATTCTCATCTGTGATCTCATGAGGTTTTGGGGGGATGTCTAGATATAAGTCATAACAGTGGATAGAAAAAACAGGAATTTATGATTATCAGACATACTTGAAAGACAATAGTTCTTCTGTGATCAGAGGGATTGGAGTTGAGTAATAGACAATTTAAACCTTTAAACAAATTTTCTACTCTGAAGCAAACTAGGTATGATTATAAGTGTATGCCAGAGAAAATAAATGCCAGAATTTGGATTTATGGAATTTTAGGTGACAATAAAAGATTTGAGGGGAAGGATTTAGGCTTAATACTTCTCATCTTGTTTTTCTAAATGTGTACTATTTTCTTTCTTTCTTTCTTTCTTTCTTTCTTTCTTTCTTTCTTTCTTTCTTTCTTTCTTTCTTTCTTTCTTTCTTTTTTTACCAGAGTTTGAACTCATGACCTTGCATTTGCCAGGCAGGTACTTGTGCCACGGAGCTATCTTCCCAGCCCTAAATGTATATCATTTCTAATGTCTTATCAATTATTATTTATCTGAGCAACAGATATGATGGTGAAAGTATGTAATATAACAATTGTTGCTGGGGCCAGCAAGATGGCTCAGTGGTCTAAAATGCCTGCTTAGGCAAGCTTAGGACATGGTCTGAAGGGACAATGGTTTGATCCCTGGCACCACACGCTATGCCAGCCCTACACCCAGGGAAGGCTGAGCCATCCATAATAATAATAAAAAATAACAATCATTGTTAACTTCTTTTTCTTGTTTTGAAATTCTCTACCATAAGTATTGTTGTATGTTACTCTGTTTCGGTGTATGTTTTCGCTTTTATTCTAAAACAGCAATAACAAAAAAAAGAAATTAGAGCTAAAGAGAAAGAATGTAGATTGGTGAACAGAGAACATTTTAAGACATCACTTGCAATAGACTGAATTTCATTCCTATAAAATCATAGGTTGAAGCTTTTGCCCCTCATGTGGCTGTGTTTGGAGATAGGGATTTTAGGAAACATTAAACAAAGCCACAAGGTGTGCTCTGGTTTATGTCTAGATGTCCTCCAAAAGCCTCATGTACTCCCAGGTGGGGCTTTTACTTGGGTAAAGCCTGGTGAGAAGAGACACGTCACTAAGTCTGTGACCCGAAAGGGTGTCCCGCCCTTCTCAGATCCTCCCTTGCCTCTCTCTTCCTCTCAGCCACTATGATGTGAACAGTTCCGCTCACAGCAGGCCCTCCCATCGTGCTACTCCTGCCCTGAAGCCCACTGTGGACTGAAATCTCTACAAATTGTGAGCCCAAATAAACTGCTCTTCATTTAATTAGAGGGTGTCGGGTATTGTGTCTCAATGATGAGAAAGAGTAAGACAGGATGGGATCCTGACCCAACAGAATTGTTGGCCTTATAAGAAAATAAAGAGATCTCTGAGATCTTTCTCTCCTTGCATGGATACAAGGATGAAAGGCCCTATGTGGGCACAGAAAGAAATTCCTTGCACAATCAAGTATCCCTAACCTCTCACACTGCTAGCATTCTGATTTCAGATGTTCCAGGCTGCAGAACCATGAGAAAGCAAACTGTCGTTTAAGCTAAGATTTTTGTGCTGGCATCCTAAGCTGCCCAGTAGCATTAAAAGCCTATAGAAGGGGGGAGAGAGAGAGAGAGAGAGAGAGAGAGAGAGAGAGAGAGAGAGAGAGAGAGACAGAGAGAGACAGAGAGAGACACAGAGAGAGAATATAGGCCAAAGTAAGGTCTGAAAATAACCAAAATAAAATGTGTGTGTGTGTGTGTGTGTGTGTGTGTGTGTGTGTGTGTGTGTGTGTGTTGGGTCTAGAAGTAAACATGGACTTAGGTGTCAAGAGAAAAAAGCATATTGTGTGAACCAGAATATGTGTGTGCTAGGTAAGGTATGGCATGGGTTTGAATATGACTTCAAGTTAAATCTTTCCTCTCTCCTGGGAAACCTTGAGGAATCACTTAATCCCTCTAAGCTCCACTGCTTTATTTTTAAAAGTAATAGTAATGAAAGTTTCTACCTATATGGTCATTTGAAATATTCATGGATGAGTGCCTACAAAATCCTTAATAATGTACAAAACTCTTACTAGTAGTGAAGTATGACTTCACAGTTCACAATATGCGTTCAGAAGGATCATATGTATCAGATAGGTCAATGCAAATGACAGGGAGGGAATTGTCATTAGATTATATGAGAAGGCTGAATGAACTCTGAGGGTTTCCACAGAGTGGGCCAAAGTCAGTATATCCATTTAAAGATTTGCGTAAGGAAAAAGGGATGAGCAATGGTTCACAGAGGAAAGGGAAGCATGGGAAGAACACAAATGAGTCTTACGTAAGTGGATCAACTACAGTTTAGCGATGAGGATGTATTCCAACAATAAAGATATAGAATAAGACTTAAAGGAACAGCTGGGGCTCTGGTCCCACCAAAAAAAGGGGAGAGGGGAAACAGCTGGAGTAACTAAACATGGGGGAGGGCTGCCTCATCAAAAAAAAGGGGTAGAAGCAGATATATGTGGTAGCAAAAAAGAGAAGCTGAATCAATAGATAGTATTGTCCAATTGGTCATAAAGCTTTGGGCTCTAGTTCTGTATGACACTAGGAAACATTGCTGCATTGACATAACTAGCCCCTAGTGTTTATTCTGTCTTGACACACACGTCATTTAATTGTTGTCTATTTCTTGGCTCTGTCCCTGCCATCGGGTGCATTTTAAAACCCAGGGCAATTCACAAAATGAGTTATACATGGACAATTCTGTTTTTCTGGCTGACCACAGCAAAGTCTAGATGGAGGGTAAGAAATGACGCTATGCAGGGCTCTTAGCAGAAGCCAAGATGATTGGCTTCTCTCATCCCTATTTCAAATGAGGCCGTGAGACCAGGCGTTGCAAGCCATTTTCCTTTATGACTCCATTGGAAACATCTTAACAAGAACATCTGAAGTAAATGCATGACATTAATATTCCTCAGACGCAGTTACTTAGGTATGTTCTTTCCCTTTCGGGGGTAATATTTTTTTATTCATGCTGAGTGTGCTGCTTCGTGCATTTGCATTCGCAAATCCCCTTATTTGGTGAAATCCTTCTTTTGGAAAGTGTACCCGTCAGTTAATTATCTACTTACAAAGAAAGGAGGATAATGTCATTGAAAACCACTTATTCTTGAGCATTTACATAAATGCAGAATGCAAATAAAATAACACCTTCTGAGTAGTTCCCTGCACATGCTCACTCTGGGAGGAAATAAAAATTGACTGTAGATTTCTGGTGATTTTTCTTTCTTCTCTCTACCTTAGGTAATTTAGAGTGACTAATCCATGTGTCTTTATTCAATTATCTGGCTTGCTTCTGGACTGAAGCACATTAAGGGTAGAAATCAGAGGGGACATTATAATTAGAAAAGCACAAAGAAACCCTATCCTGCTTTGTTTATAACATTGGCTTTTGTTGTTGAAGAAATAGAAATTACATTGCAACATTTTAATTTCAGAGTCAAATCAGTCATTCTGTTACAGACATAATGGTTTGACTGTGAAAAGAAATGTTTCTGTTTGCTCTTCTGCTCGTTTCCTGCTGCAAATCTGCTTTTATTTGTGCCCCAAAATGTGAATTCTCATCACTGTGGACAAACAGCTGCTGATTATTTTACATAGGGTGGCAGGAACAGGAGGGATGAATGAAAAATTTTCTACTTGGTTTTTGTAGGCCAACAAATATGGCCATAGCATCTAAACATGTTGAAACTCATTTTGCTTTCTGGCCCTACCCATATTCCTTCTTAAATCTTGGCACAAAACTATCACTTTAGTCCTGTGAAATATTCTGTGTGATTATTGTAGAGTTAGAGCTTTCTGGATGAAAGGCCCAATCTTAACATTGTTCTGGGAAAACGTATTTGCTTAGGACATTTTATGAGGACTAGGGTGCAAACGGGAGTTCCCAGAGAGTGAATTCATGCTAGAGGCTGATTCCTCCCAAAGCCGTGTCCAAGAATGAATGCCAAAAGGAAGATACAATGCTCAGGGTGTCTGACATGGAAACCATAAAGCGTTCTTGGTGTTACAGAGAGTAGTGCCCAGAAAGAAAGGTCCTGGCAACATAGCAAGGATGGCTATCTTGTGTTCTGCATCAGATTCACAGGGAAGAGTTGGGGAGCACTTCAATGAGGTGTGGGGGAGGCCAGGCCTAAGCATCCTATCCTGTCTGTGAGCATCTCTGCTCGTCCTAAAGGTTAGCTCCATCAGTGAAGCTACAGGAAGGTTGTGAAGCAGGCTGCCTAGTGGTGATGGTAAGGAGAACAGAAGACTGGGTAAAGGAGGGTGAATTCTATCAGAGAGAGCATTCTTCCCAGAGGAGCATTCCGTTCCCAGAGCAAGTACTCCGTGCTGGGTAGAGATGGTATTGAAGCTTTTGCCACTTCAGCTTGGAAACACTGCCAGCTCAAGAAGCAATTCTCTGAGGCTCAGGCACTATGAAAGAAGACAAACAGAACAGTCTGTACTGCATGACACACTCTTGATGTACCAAATGGAACAGAACATTTTTTTGGAAGCATAATAAAAATCCTCAAGGAAATAAGGGAAATTATTAGGAACACAAAAGAAACACAAATCATTGTAAGCATGAATCGGTAAAATAAATACAGTATGAAAGTATGAGCTAGAGAAATCACTATATCCGTGGATGAATTAGTAAACTGTAAAATCAGTTAAAGATCTTTCCCAGGAAAGAATAGGCAGGAAAATATAAAAGCAAAAAACAAGAGATAGAGAATGTAGAAGGATTTTTTTTTAAAGTTGAGATCTGTATAACAGATTTATAGAAAAAGAATGAAATAAGTGGAGAGAATATTTGAACAGATAGAAATAATAATTTTGCAAGATTAAAGAAGTATATAAAATCTTAGCTTTAAAGCATTCTTGGATTGATAAATCAAATGGATGGTAAAACATATCTAGGCATAATAAAGCATCATTTAAGACCATCTATCTGTATATCTAATCCTCAGGTTAGAGGATCAATCATAAAGAAATTTATAAAGTGCGTAGAAATCACTACATATCAACATTTGTTGGATCTACTTCTTGGTTTGAGGCTTAAACTTAAAATTCAGTGTGTGTGTGTGTGTGTGTGTGTGTGTGTGTGTGCCTGCAATGGAAATCCCAGAAGACCCCTCGGCTTCCCTGCTCTTGCCCAGTACAGCTCATCCATGGGAAAGTCGTCCCCCTACCCAGCTGGATAGCTGTCTGAGACTCAGTGCCCAGTACTCACAACTCTAAGGAGAAAAGATTTCTTTGGACTCACAGTCTGTAGAGAGGGTTGGCTGGCTACAAGGCAGGTTGGCCTGGCAGAAGGGCCTGGCCAAGGGGAAGGCCCTCATGACATGACAGGCTGAAGCAAAGAGTGACCAAGGAAGGAGGAGGAGGAGGAAGGGCTATCCTCCAGGCCACATGCCCAGAAAGCCCCCTCCTCTTCCCCTGACCAGGAGTCACCTCCCAACATCACATTTAGTTACAAACTTGTCAGAAGGTCAAACCACTGATGACTGTCACATACCTATGATCCAGTCATCTCTCCAAAGCCCTACTTATGAGTATTTATGAGCATAGGAGGAAGCTTTGTGGGATCACCCAGCTATAAACTGTAGTAATTCCCAATCAAGTTGACCCGCTGATCTTGCATCCCATTTTATAAATAAAACATTTAGTCCATCCCCATCTGTAACCAAATAGGCTTTATTCTTCTGCCAACCCCCAAAAATTACTGAAATAAGCTAAGTACATCTTCCTGTGTCAACCAGAGGGTCATGTACCCCTCTTGCTACTACAGAAGCTGTACCCCAAGTCCTTTTATTCTCTCTTTTCCCTAGTACATTTTACTGTGACCTGCCACATCTTCTTGTCTGAGGGTGAGACTGTCTGACTGGTGAACTGCTGTTAATATTTTCTATCCAATGTCAGGTTCCAGTGTTTGGCTAGCTCATACTATTTAGCGCAGAGGAAGGCCTTACTTACTAACGAGGGAAATAGGAAACAGTCACAACATTTCTAATATGGAAAATGAAGGAGTTGGAGGAGGTGAGCCAGGGGCTCACTATGTAGTTTTAAGGTGGACTTGAACTCACTGCATAGCCCAGCATAGCCCCAAGCTTACAATTAACCTCTTGCACCACCACACCCGACAGACTGTTATAAAAGACAAATACACATGAAAGAACAAGAAAGCTTAAAATATACATAAACTTAAAATTCAATCAAGGAAGCTAGAAGAGAAGCTAGTAGAGAGAGCAAAAACAACCGAAAATGAAATAGGTAAAATATATAAATTTTGAAGGAAAAAAAATCATACAAAGGATAATTAGTATAATTGTCACAAGAAGAAATAGAAAAGTTTTATCAACTAATGCAATTAAAACTGTTATGGTTATCAAAGGATTTTTAGACTAAACTTTAAAGAACTGTCAAACTTTAAGAGCTATTCTGAAAAATGCAAAAGAGGAAAAGCTGGCTAAGGGATTTTGCAAAACTGGTGAAACAACTTGAAGCCCACATGCAAATAATACAAGGAAAATAGATGCAGATGCACTTCGTGTACGCACACAGATGAGCAAAATTTCAGAAAAACAGCGGATAATGATGATTCTCATCTTACAATGGGGGTAATTACAAGTTGAAAATAAGTGCATTTAAAGCGCCTAACCTATCCTAACATCACAGCTTAGCAACACACTGTTGAATTCCGTCAGCTTGCTCCAGCCACTCCCCGTGCTGCTGCTCGGAGTCCTGGTAATATCACACCTAGTATCATCATCTTGGGGTTGGGGGGATCAAACTTTGAAGTTCAAAATATAGTCTGTAAGCGATACATACTGTGCTGGTGCAAGAATGAAGTTGAAAATTTCTAAGGACCATCAGTCTGGGCAGTACATTAGTCAGCTTTGCACCATTCTAACAAGTACCTACCATAAATTTAGAAATTTAGAAAACTTCAGTGCATGAGAGATTGGATCCATTTTGGGGACTTGGAAATATATTACTTATTGTGAAGCACGTGGTAGGACAAAACTGCTTACCTGGACCAGTGAGATAGCCCAGAGGACTAAGCACCCACTTAGGCAAGTGCAGGGACCAGGGTTTGATCCCTGGTACCATATGACACACTGGCCCTGCCGCTGGGCATGTTGAGCTGGGCACCAAGTCCAGGTGTGGGGCACATGCCTGTAATCCCAGCACTGGGGAAACTCAAAATAGCAGGATTGCTATGTGTTAGAGCTGTGTAGTGAGACCCTGTACCACATCCATTAAAATAAACAAGCAAACAAAACTATATACCTTGTAGCTAGGAAGCAAAAGAGGAAGGAAGATCCTGCTGTAGCGATCTTCTGTCACCTTTAAGGGTGACCTGAAGGCTTGTACCTGGGCCTCACCACTTAAGATTTATGGCATCTCTGAACAATGCTGAGCTGGGGAGGAAACTTCATCATTAGGGAGACATTTAGAATCCAAAACATAGCAAGGATCATCTGTATTAAAAAAAAAAAGACAAAACATCATTGAGCAGATTTTATCTTAGAAATGCAAAGGTGGTTTTACTTAACAAAATCTACACATTGAGGTGTTAAAATGTCTGTAGATGCTTGGCTGTGGGAAATAATGAAACCTCATTACAACTTTTCTTTTTTTTTTATTGCATTTAATAAGAAATAACAATGTGACAGTTTCAAAACACGTTAGTAGTACATTTCCAGTATTTGATACAATGCATATTATTGTCCTCCTATTAGTTATACAAAGCACAGGGCGTAGATGTGATAATTTTTCTAATCATTATTGGTACAAAAAATTTGTTCTCATTGAACTAAGAGATTATGTATACATAATCCAATGTTCCATAATCGCAGTAAGTTATTGGCAAACCAAAGTGCCCATCATCTGAAGACTGATTACTACTTCTTAAAAACCCTTTTTACTGAAGGAAATTTTTCCCTAGATAAAGCATATTAGGTAAAAATGAATAGCCAGCATTATATTTCATTTCATTAAATGAAACCAAAGGTTGACTGCTACGTCATGATTTGTTTGATCATACAGATACTAGAAGTACCTGTAGAAAAGCAAAATAACAGCAGGGCAGAGTGTGGTGGCTGGGAGACAAAGGCGGAAGGATTGTCCATGGGCCCAGCAATTTCCAGCTAACCTAGGGGAGAAAAATAGGCTGAGGGAGATGAAGAGGGGGAGGTCGGAGGGAGCGAGAGGCTGAAAAGAAAGGTGACTGCTACGTTTCAGGGCTGCTGAAAAGAAAAGAAGAAAAGCTGAAGGTGTTTAACAGGAAAAAAAAAAAAAATCAGAACTATGAGGAAAATTTAGCAAACTGGCCAAATAAAACATGTTTTAAAATTTGAACCCAAAATATTTACAGACATTAATTACAAAAAGAGTCTTAGCCACTTTCCCTATCACTGAGACAAAAATACACAATGCCCACAACTGAAAGGAAGGGAGCTTTGTGTTGCCTCACATTTTAGACGCTTCATCCTTGCATAGTAGGCAGGCGGCATGGCGGGACAGTCGAGGTGAAGAAAGTTCATCTCATGGAGGAGTTGAAGTGGGGAAGAGGAAGGAAGTGAGGAGCGTGGATGGAAATACACTCTTCCACGGTGCACCAGCCGTGATCTTTACTTTCCTACCAGGCTCCACCTCCCAACAGCACGCCAGCTGTAGTGGCCCATAGTCCAATTGCCTTTCACAAGTCCTAGCTTTAGCTCACGAGCCTCTTGGGAGATGCGGAGATCTCAACCATAACAGATAGCATCTATAATAATAATCCAGTCTGTACTACCTAGAAACTAAGTTAAATATAAAATGCACCAAATTTCATGGGAAGTTTTCATTCGTTTTTATTAAAGCTGTAAAAGCATGAGCTGGTGAGATAGCTCAGTGGAGTAAACTGCTTGCTTAGGCAAGCCTAGGCAAATGCAGGTACTGAGGTTTGATCCTGGCTAGCACATGCCGGGCCAGCCCTGCCCCCAGGGTGGGCTGAGCCAGCATAGAGACCGCAGAGTCAGGGCGTGGTGGCACACATGTGTAATCCCAGTGCTGGGAGGCTGAAAACAGGTTGATCACCATGAGTCTGAGCTGTGTAGTGAGCCCCTGTAATAACCAAATATGTTAAAGAAAGAAAAAAAGGAAGAAAGGAACAAAGAAAGAAAGAATTTAAAAAAAAAAAAAATAAAGCTATAAAGGCAAATCTGGGTAGAGAAATAAAATGTCTACTTATTGCTTGATAACATAAGATTACTCTTACTGTTAACCTAACGATAAGAAAATGCTAGAAGGATTTTTTTTTTTTTTTTTTTTTGGTTAGGAATTTAACCAATTTGGTTTACTATTGATATCAAAGAATGGAAGGCCTCATATTGGTAGGCCAATTTTGAAAAGAGATGAGCAAACTAGGTTGTAGTACTGAGACTGAAGCCTGTGTCACTGACTCATAGTAATTCAAACAACTTAGTGTTTACATAAAACAGACAAATACAAGAGGCGAATTGGGGAGCAGACCACTGTGATTAAATAGAGAGCTTATAAACAGATACCTGGAATAGCATTGCAGAATCATCACAAGCCCGTGAGGTAAAACAGATTTTGAATATGTGATGCTGGCTAAGCAGGCTTGACATACGGAGCAAAAGTACATCACAGCGTATATAAGGAACATCAAATGAAATAAAGATGCAAAACTACAAAATGAAACTAAAGTTCCTAAAATAAAATATAAAAGAATCTCCTCTAATATTATCCTGATGATTGGCTTTTTGAATCAAAAACACACAAATAATATCACCCTAACTGGTAACCATGACTATATACAATGTAAGGATTTATTCAGTGAAAGTCACCAAAACAAAGGTAGCAAAAATATCAGAAAAAAAATTTGTGCTAATTCTAAAATTAGAATAAAAAACTATCCAGGAATATTCTTTTTTTTGGGGGGGGGGATTTATTTGAAAATATTTTATTTAATAAAAACTGGATTTAAAAAATTAGAGAAAAAGAAGGGCTACAAGGATAGCCAATACTTTGGCCCCAGCCCTTCAAGGTCAATGAGGAATCAGGCCATGAGAGCACCAATGCATGCCATAATACAGCATCACATGTCTGTGATCCCGCCACCTTCCAAAAACCTCACCTATGAGCGTGTTAGGCTTTAGGGGGACACCTGGACACAAGCCATAATAATAGTCAACCAAAGTGAGAGTAAAGGCCATCACAGTAAATGTTATTTGGAGTAAACATTGGGGTTGAAAAGAAACAAATACTAAAAATAAAACAACACCAAAGACCTATATAGATCAAGAGGCCCAAAAACCTAGTGAACATAAATGACTTCCAGAGTCCAGAAGGCAAAACAAACTGAACAGTACCTGTTGCCACTTGTACCTAGATGTTTCCCTAAAGCCTCATGTCCTCAGAGCTGGGGCTTTCCATAGGTAGGTGGACCTAGGGGCCATGATACTGGGACTGAAGGTGAGTGACATCTGGCTTAGTCTCCTAGCTGGATTACTATAGATTTGGGAGTGGATGATGGATTTTCTGAGAGAGAAGCCCCACCCTCGGCATCAGAGACACCAAGGCTTTTAGGGTGGATGGAATATAAATGGATAGAAAGAATACAGGCGTGCTGCTTTCTGCCTTCTATCTGCCATGTCATAAACTGATTTGCCTCTGTGATGCTTCCCAGCCTTAGAATCAGCCGACTATGGACTGACCTCTACAAACTGTGAGCTAATGTGAAACTTGATTTCTTTTTTTTAAAAAAAATCTTTTATGTATTTATTTTGCACAGGGTCTCCCTACATATCTTGGACTCATGGTGACGCTCTTGTCTCTGCCTCCCTGGTGCTGGGATTATAGGTGTGCACCACCATGCCTGGCTCTGGTGGCCAGCTCAGCATGTCCAGGGTGGACCTGCATGCCATGCCTGTACCAGTACTGAGGGTGGAACCCGGGTCTTTGCACTTGCCAGGCAGGTGCTTAGACCACCAAACTATCTCCCCAGCTAAACTCTCTTCCTTTAACTTGCATATTTTGGGGTGTTTTGTCTCAGCAATGAGGAAGTAACCAAACCAATACTAATCATCTACTGTTTGCACAAATTCACACATAATCTCAAAACACAGGACATCTACTATCTCAGCTACTTTCTCTTCACAGGGTCAGATTACCTGACACCTATGACTGAAAGGAGAGATTTATTTAGGCTTCTGATTTTTGGAAGGATTCAGTCCATAGCTGGCTGGCTCTAAAGCAGCCAGGGCCTCGTGTGAGGGTACAGGGAGGATAGCTTCTCACATCGCTGCGGCCAGGAAGCCAAAAGAGAAGGGCGAGCTGGGGAGGGAGACACAGTCTTTTGGGTCACAACCTTAGCGTTCCACCCTTTATATGGAGGCCTCCTTTCTAAAAGTTTTTAGCTGTGTGTTCTTTAGGGCATTAATCCACAGATGAGCATTCTACCCCCTTGATCCAATTGCCTGCTGAAGGCCTCATCTCTGAACCCAGAAGAGTTCTGGGGGACACTGTAGCTCTAAATCTTAGCACAGATGTGCACACGCACACCCTGAAAGGGGCAAGCCAGGCCACCTTGTCTTTAGATGCCTTTTTGTATCTTGCGCCTAGTGAAATCAGTGCAGACAATTGAGTTGGTTTTTACTCTTCTCTATCGTGTTTTTTTTTTTCGAGGTACTGCAGATTGAATCTGGGACCTCGTGCTTGCCAGGCAGGCACTTATACTGCAGAGCCACATCCCCAGCCCTCTCCTCTCTTTCCACTAATTTCCCAGCACAGTGAGCACCCCACCCACCACTTTTTTCCCTCTGTGGTGTTAGAGGATCAATAATATAAAATACTAGAAAGTAATTGATAAAATTTGATATAATTTGAACCCACTTAGCAAAAATATATCTGCTCCATGTATAAAACCTTCTTTGCAGAGTTTAATTGGAGAAGTGAGAAAATTGAGTAGTAATTTTGATTAGCAGTTTGCCCATGTGCTATTAAAATTCCAAGCTCCTCCTTTGCTCATTACTAAAATTCTCAAGAAGGATGACAATGATTCCTCTACATTATTGTAAAAGGAAGTTCAGCTTCTCAGTTATTAACTTCCTGTAGCAACTGAAAAAAAAAATGCAATGGTTAGCTGCAGCACTAGTACCCTTTAAAATAATAGAGTGAAAACATTGAAATGTTAGTAGCTAAGCATCCTGCTGCACATTTATGGACATGGCTGTCATTATTATTTTTCTTTTCCTTTTTTTTTTTTTTTTCCAGATGGGTGAGTTGGCTCCAAGAGATGAAAACTGCTTAGCTGGAGACTGCATTGATACTAAAGGTCCAAATAATAAAAGGGGTCAACTTGGAGAGACGGTTCCATGTCTTTACAGGAAATTTTATCTGTAACAGAGCCACAGAAGCTGATTCTGAATTGCAAGGGTTAACCCCAGGTAGAAATATGTGAGCAGATACGTCTCTTCCTGGTATACTGGGCAGATGATTGCAGTGAATGTCTCTATTAAAATGGAATGTGGTCCTTGCCGATTGAATGTGCAATTAGAAGCAAAATGAAATAAAATTGCTTAAGGAAATGTTGAGGATTCGATATTCGAAGGTTACCCATGGCTTAGCCCAGCAGATGTGACCTAACAATCAAGATGAGTGAGGGGACAGAGAGCCAGAGGAGAATATGCAACGTAAAGCAAATGCTCATGAATCGACAAGGGGGGGAACTCTGTTAGGATGGGAAGGGACTGGGGGAGGGGGCAGCGGGGACAGGAGTGAGGCAAGGAGTACAGGAAATAAAATGAAAACACAGGGATACACGAGTGTGAGGATTCTCTACCATACTAGGAACACATTTATTATGTATTATAAACACATACTAATAAAAAATGGAATGAAGAAAAAAATTCATAGGTTTGAGTTAGTCACTAAAATCACAAGGCAATTTTTTTTATGACAGACAAATGTGCACAAATTTGTCCCGGAAAGGAGGGCTGCTGCTCTAATTTTCAAGAGACAATTTGGTATTTTCATTGTGGTTTTCAATTGGTATTTTAAATGTGGTTTTTAGTGTTAGTGAAGTTGGATATTTCTTTGAGAATCTGACAAAACCTAGGCCTTCTACCCGGGGGGGGGGGAATGCAAAGATGAACAGACATCAGTGTGTACAGAACTTTAGAAATTTAACTATAAGAATTCAGCCTCCATCTTAGCTGCTATCGTTTTAAATAGAGTCCATGTGATCTAAAAAAAAAAAAAATCTATTTTTAAAATTGTTTGAATGTTCGTAACATGATTCACTCATTCTCTCAATTTGAACAAATATATTTGTCATCTATAAGCGACTGGACACAAAAGGACTTGGAGGAGGTCAGGGTGGAAGAGAGTCAGAGGAGTGGGCACTCGAGATGAGATTTCTGAACATAAATGCTATTGAATTAAGCCCGATGATTTTTTTTTTTTTTTTTTTTTTTTTTTTTTGTCAAGGTGGCTTTGCTGCATATCCTAGGCTGTTTAACAACACCTCCGGCTTCTAACAGCCAAATGCTGTGAACTCCCTTCCCAGATGAGACACTCCAAAATGTTTCTAGACCTTGTCCAGTCACTGCGGAGGAGAGCACTCCTGGCTGAGAACCACTGACTAAGGGAATGTGCCTCCAAATCTATCAGCAAAGGTCAGGGAAGGACCAGCATGGTGGTACACACACCTCCCAGCTCTTGGGAGGTTGAGGCAAGAGGATCACAGTGAATTCAAGGACAGCCTAGGCTACACGGTAAATTTAAGGTCAGGCTGAAGCAAAGCTCTGTCTTTTTTTTTTTTTTAAACAATTTTTTTTTCTTGTTTCAGAACCTTTATTTGTTTATTCACTCATTTTTATGGCGGCCCAGCCTGCCCCGAGGGCAGGGCTGGCGCAGCATGTGGTGCTGGGGATCGAACCGCGGTCCCTGAAGCCACCCAAGCTTTCCCAAGCAGGCGCTTTAGACCACTGAGCCATCCCGCCGGGCCCCACAAAGCTCTGTCTCTAAAAAACAAGAAAGCAATTAAAGAAGGGTGCACAAAGGAGCAGGCAATGGAGTAAGACCTGAGGGATGTTGGATTGCCTTTGTGTATCTTTGTATAAGAATTTTAAAATGTACATTTCTGGTCTCTTTCTCTTCCGCTTTACTCCCTCTGTTCCATGGAAATGAGGTGACCTATTTACCACACGTCTCTGAAAGATCAGGGTCTTTCAGGCTCAGCGTCTCTCTTCCTTTCCCAGGATCTGCTGCCCACCATGTGCGCAGTTGTTCTCTAGCGTCCTCTCAGCCATCTGGAAAGGTTCACTGCTACCCAGCACTGCAGATATAGGTTGATGAATTGCCCAATGCTGGGGTTCTTTATTAGCACCCCACTGGGTTTTCGTGCCTAAAGTTATGACCTCTTTAGGCTCCAGTAGCCATCCAAGTGCTATTTTCATCTCCTAAATCCCCCACTGTTTATTTTAAATATATTTAAGATGAGGCGCAGTGCTGCTCTAAAACATTCCTTGAAAGACCCTCTCTTAATAGGTGATCAGGAAGCAATCAGGTAGACCAGTTGGGGAAGACCTTTGAGACAGAGGAAACTTCATGAACAAACAAGGGAGGAGGAGGTTGCATGGACACTTGAAACTCTAGGTGATTCTGTAAGTGGAATCTAAACTACAAGGCCTAGTGAGTTAGGCAGGGAGGGTCACAGTAACTAGGCCCCTATGTCGTAGTGAGGAATCTAGATTTTTTTTTTTTCTGAGATAAATATGGGTCAGTGTGGAGGAAAACTTGTAGGCACTGTAGCAGGACAAGAAGGCTTTCAAAACTGCTGAAGTCAAGAAAGGTTGGATCTAGGGTAAGGTTAGTTGGGGTGCAGAGAGAGCAGTTTATTACTGAAGAAGTGTGATTGAAAGCTATGATGAATGGTAAAATCTTTAAAAGTTTATTACGGTAAAAAAAAAAAAAAAAAAAAAAAACAAACAAACAAAAAAACATATTGCCTTCAATAGGCCTCCAAATTCTTCCCTTTGCCTCACCCACAATTATCCAACTATTCTTGTCACTTCCTAGGACTCCCCTTTCCTGAGTGTCTTTTGGTGTACTGTTGTGGCTATCCTGATTCTCAGATTGATTTAAAATGTTTATCATTCATGAAAAGTCATTTGGACTTTGGGGAAGAACTGGAGGCCTCCTGGTGCCAGATTTGGTAAATAACATGGAAGAAGACACCATATAATGTTTTTCTTTGATAGCAGTTACTGTAAATGTTTGATCACTGAAGTGTGATAAAAACAACAGTCATTATTGAAACCAAAAAATAATTATGGTAAAATATACAGTAATTAATTCCCTTGAAAATGCCCAAAATACTTCCCTTTCTTTCAAACACAATTATCCCATCACTTTTGACAAACTGTCTTCTTTGTACAATGAGTAGTAAGTTTAAATACTGAAACTTTGGCTATATCTTCGGTCATTTTTTTATGTGATAACTTTGTGTACATTGGCATGACTTTTATATATTTTCCTAGTTGATAGAAAGGCAAAACTTTATTTATTGTGTTATTTGTAGGGCAGGTTTGTTTTCAGTTTTGCTTTTTTTGAGACTTGGTATGTGTATGTAGTTTAGGCTGGCCTCGAACTCACTTTGTATCCAAGGCTAAACTCAACTGACAGTGATCCTCCTGCTTCAGCCTCCTGGGTGCTGGGTTACAGTCATGCACCACCATGACCGGCTGACAAGTTTGTCATAGCAAATAAGGATGAATGATGAGAGAGAGTCTCCTTTGGGGTTTTGTGTGTTTTTCTCTCTTTATGTCATTGAATTGGCCTTTGAGTTGTCAAACTTACACTCAAGAAAGAATTACTCAGGATTAAGTTTGAGACCATAGACAGTACTTTGTAGAACCGTTGTTAGTGTCAGCCTTTGCTTGGCCATTGCTTGGCCATTTTGCTTTCTGTGAAAGCCTGAGAGAATGTTTTTCTCTGGGTGACTCTCCTTAGACGCACTGCAGTTCATTCATCCTTTCTTCTGAAGTCCCATAATCTCCTTGACCAGGAAATTTGGGACACCTCTGAGTTATAGGATATTACAGCACAGGTTCTCTTATATCCTGGGTCTTTATTGACCTTGAAGGGCTAGGGCCAAAATATTGGCTATCCTTATAGCCCTTCTTTTTCTCCAATTGTCGGTCTGTTAACTTACATTCTCAACCCTCCAGCAGAAAAG
>PVJA010032869.1:9982-23833 GCA_004027025.1 Myocastor coypus
GGGGGGTGCAGGGGAAGTAGGGCCTGGATTTGTGTGTGTGTGTGTGTGTGTGTGTGTGTGTGTGTGTGTGTGTTTTGGTTTTCCTTTTTTTAAGACAAAGTATCACTATGTAGCCCAGGCTGGCCTCAAACTCGCTATGTGAGGCTAGGTGTGGTGCTACACCTCTGTAATCCCAGCACTTGGGAGGCTGAGGCAAGAGGATTGCCTTGAGTTCCAAACTACGCTGAATTAAAAAGTGAGTTCAAGGCCAGCCTGAACTGCGGGGTGAAACTGCCTCAAAAAGAAAAACCTCGTTGTGTAGCCCAGGAGGGTCTGGAATTCAGTGACCCTCCTGCCTCTGCCTCTCAGGTTCTGGGGTTATAGTCAGTGCCACCACCTGCACTGCCAAGGCTTGCAGTGGGAAAGTGAGGCATTCCAGAGCTTCCTATTTTCTGAAGGCAGAAGAGGAAGCGGTTTTGTCCAAGGCCACTGTCGAACTGCTCTTTTTATTTTTACGAATGCATGCACTAAGTAACTCCTGGTGATTCTCCTACGAATAATCATATCTACTTAGAAATAGCAGAACATGGAAGTCGGAATGCATGTACATAGTAAGGAGTAGATGTACTTAAAGAACTTGAAGAGAGGGCAAGTTTTTAAGGCAAAAAGGAAGAGATTTACACATACAGCAGATTGCTAGAAATTCGATTGCTGAGCAAGCATTCCATGAAGAACATCTTACCCGAATTTCTGCAGTCTGTTAAAAATGTTCAACGCACACATGCAGGATGCAAATCATCAGCTGGAGGCTGCTTTTGCAGGCCTTGAGACAGCCTTCATCACGCAGGCAGACACGAGCCCCGCCCCTTGGCTACTGCTTGATTTGAGTTTTGTCTGGGTCTGATGAGAGTGATTTCACCTTGGCGTCAGCAACTCATGCAGCACCCAGAATCCTGGATGAGCCAGGTAGAGTGGTTCAGACCTGCACCCCAACACTCTAGGAACCTGAAGCAGGAAGACTGACAAGTCCAGTGCGGGCTATTTAAGGATTTCAGTGAGACCCTGACTAAAAATAAAGACTAAAAGTGCTAGAGAGATAGCCCAAAGACCCTGGATTCAATATTCAGGTACTGGGGTGGGGAGAGGGGGGGTGAGGATAGGAGGAAGAAATCCCAGATTATAATACCAGATATTGGCAATTCCTAGCTAAATTGAAAGTGTTTATACTCTCTAACCTAGCCGCTCATGCCACTTCTAGGTGGCAACACATCACCACACGTGTTCACCATGGTGTTTATGTGACCCATTTTAATAGAGAAAAAAAACAAAAATGGCCTCATTGCCTGAGTAAGGAATGGGATAGCAGTGTTTATGAACTCCATAGAATGGTTTAAAGAAATTAGATCTACAAGAAAATAGAGTGATCAAAAAAGAAAATATAGTGATAAATCTCAAAACACAATAGTAAATCAAAACTTGGTAAAAGAATACATTAAATGAGTTAATAGGGCCTGGCGGGATGGCTCAGTGGTCTAAAGCACCTGCTTAGGAAAGCTTAGGTGACTGCAGGGACCACGGTCTGATCCCCGGCACCACATGCTGCGCCAGCCCTGCCCTCGGGGCGGGCTGAGCTGGCCATAAAAATGAGTGAATAAACAAGCAGGGATTGTGAAACAAAGAAAAAAATAAATAAATAAAATAAAAAATTCTTTTAAAAAATGAGTTACTATTTCTATACATTTTGGAAACACATAAATATATTGTTGATGGATCTATATGTTTGTAGGAAATATATAAAAACGCATATGGAAATGATATCCAACAAGGGCAGAGCAGAACCTACCTCTGATATGGGGAGAGGGAGGAAAGAAGGGAAATAAGTAAAATACCAAGGCTCAGGCCGGCCAGGTAGTTCAGTGCACTAAAGCACCTGCTTAGGCAGAGGGGTAGTGGCCGGGGTTCAGTCCCCAGCGTGCTGTGCTGGCCCTACTCCCAGGGCATGCTGAGATGGTGATTGAGACTGGGAGTGGTGGTGTGTACCTGTAATCCCAGTGCCTTGGAGACTACACACAGGAAGATCACTATGAGTCCGATCTGTGTAGTGAAATATAGATCCTGCCTAAATACAGAAAAAAAAAATAATAATACTAGGGCTTTAGTGAAAGAAGCTGTCCTTCAGTCTTCCCCAAATTGGAAGAGAAAAAAAAAAGATTATGCCAGAGTCTCTGGATGCCATCTTGGAAGACAAACTGAATAAACTGTTCCTTTACCATCTCTTCTAGTGCTGGTGTGGGTAGGACTGGAACCCTTATTGCCTTGGACCGAATTCTCCAGCAGTTGGACTCCAAGGACTCTGTGGACATCTATGGAGCTGTGCATGACCTACGACTTCACAGGGTTCATATGGTCCAGACTGAGGTAAGGGCTACAGGCTGAGGGACACAGGTGACCTTTTTCCTTTCCCCATAAAGATATATGTTACTCTATTGTATATTAATATTAAATATAAAATATCTATCCTATCCATATCTCTCCAGGACTTTCCTCAAACATGGAGAAATAACTATGGCATATTAGGAAGAGAAAGGGAGCTATGCATATAAACTTTTCTAGGACTTGTTATGACACAAATATCAGTGACTTTCGGGATGCTACATGTCCTTACTTTTATTTAACTAGTTGCTCCACTTAGAAAGGAATTAACTTAGGTGGCTAAGTAGAAAAGTGCATTTTTTGAAACAAAGAATTACACATGGGAAGGGGATAAGCCAGTGTGTCTTGCAGATTGATTTTAAACAAGCGGGTGAACAATTGAACATGGAACTTTGATTAACAAGAAGACCCTAGAGGCCAGGGAGATAGCTCAGTAGAGTAAATACTTGCCTGGCAAAGGCAGGATCCTGATTTCAATCCCTGCTACTGCAAAAAAAAAAAAAAAAAAAAAAAAAGCCGCTGCTTGCACCCCTGTGTCTGTGTTTCACCTCTGAGGACGCCAAGAGACCTTGCCGCTGTAGAGGTGTAATGCTTCCATTTGCCTCCACAGCCCTCCAATAACCACAGGAGTTTTGCTGTGTTTGTTTTGTGGTGTCAGGGATTGAACCCAGAGCCCGTGCACTGAGCTACACCCCCAGCTTTTCTTTTCTTTTCCATTTGCAGACAGGGTGCTGCTAATTACTACATGGTTGAGCCTGGACTCGGGCTTTCCATCCTCTTGCCTCAGCCTCCCACAGCGCTGGGCTTCCAGGACATTCCTCCATGCCGTGCTGAGAGAACATTGCAAAATGTGTCATCCTATTCCATTTTCATAGTAACCAAGGAAGTGAGGCACTATATTCTACTTCCAGGCTAGAAAACTGAAGTCAGGGCAAAAGGACTTTGCAGAAAGCCCATAGTTAGGAGGTGGCCAAGCAGGCTGGACTCTGTTCTAGAAAATCCCAGGCCCTTGAGCACCAAGCTTACTGCTCCAGAGCCTTGGGCAGCTCTGTGTGCCCTGTGCACCAAGCAAGTCTCTTGTATAATTCGAGTTCTGCTCTCCTGATTTTTCCAGGTTTTCCCCCCAAGTAACTACAAATGCTTCCTATTAAAAATAAATAAATGGCTGAGGAGATAGCTCTGTGGTCTAAGGGCCTGCCTGGCAAGCATAAGGACCCAGGTTTGACCCCCGGTACTGCATGCCATGCTACCCTAAAGCCAAGCATGGTGGTGCACGCTTGTAATCCCAGATCTGGGAAGGCTGAGACAGGAAGATCCTGACAAGTCCAAGGTGCTTATTGAGACCCTATACCTGTTATGGGTTCTAAAAAAGAAGCCAGACCAGAGTCCAAATTAGAATTTAAATTTGAGCCTTTAATACCGAGCTCAGGGCCTTCCTGACTTCAACTCACGCAGGAGACAGGACAGAGAGGTGCACCGAGTGACAGAGAACAGGGTTTTTATATAGAAACTACTTTCTATTTAGCATGCACTGATTTTTAAAGTTAACCATTTGTAACCTACCAATGTATACAGGCACAATTTACAAATTAACTAGACAATAGCTTGAGTACAAGGTCTGAATGAACTGCCTCTGATCTTTAGCGGAATGAAATAATTAACTACATTCCTATATGGTTCAACAGGTAGTCAGGCCTAAACTTCATTGTCACCTATAGGGGCTGACTTCCTTAGGTACATATACATCAACATGAATCACTGTAGCTTAGGCGATTACAATTTGGTACATTCTAAGGTCATTTACCTTTGGTCTACACAAGTACAATGCCCTATTTGCTAAGGGCAGCTATAAAAAGCACTCATCAGTCTTAGGAGGAATTTCCCAGACATGAAGGATTAAAATTGTAATTTCTAAACTACTGAGTAGTCTTGTGTGCCCTATTACTAATTCACAAAGAAGTTACCTCAGTGAGTCTGAAACCTAAGTAGCCCATTACAGTACCAGTAAATAAATAAGAATAAAATAATAATAATGAAAAAATGAAACATTTTCTCTTTTGCCATGGCTCACAACAGTGCGAGCAGAGCACAGGTGCAAAGCTCGCTCATGGACATCCTGTGCTCTGGGCGCCTGTGGACCTCAGATAGGCTCTGTCTTAGTTACTCTTTACTCGTTGCTGGGACAAATACCCAACACTCATAATGAAGGAAGGAAAGGTTTATTCAGCTCACAGTTACTGGAGGTTTCAGTCCATACTCGGCTGGATCCAAGGCTAAATGGCACATGGCAGAGAGCAGCAGTTTGTGGCAGTGGAACAGCAACAAAATGGCGACAGAGGCAGCCAACCCAATAGGGCAGCAGAGAGCAACAGCTCTAGTCTGTCTCTCTGTCTCTGTTTATACTCCTGTCAGGCTCTCTGCCTTAGGATATCTGCCCTAGACCACACCCATAGTCCCAGCCCTACTCAGACCAATAATCCCATCAGTACTAAAACACATATTCCCAGTGACTTATGAGTCAAATCTCAATCTATAGACGTCCTCGCCCAATGACTACATGAGGCTTTGTGGGGACAACTAGACATAAACCATAACAGGCCCACTGTTCTGAAAACCACATTGGCCCCTGAACTCTTCCAGTACAGCACACACGCAGCTGGCAGTGCCTGCATTCTGTACCACTTTGGGAAAGCACACAGGCCACTGCCTCTTACAGGATAAGCCCACTGCCCTGCTCTTTGCTATTGCTGTTGTCCTGGGTTGGGAGTACTTGGAGTAGGATGATTTCTCTACCAGACTTCAAACATTTTAATTTGAAATTGCCAAATAAAATAGTGCATAAAACCAGGGTTACAGGTACAGCTCAGTGCTAGCCTAGCATGCATTAGGCCAGGCATGGCTTGGATCCAGAGCCACACACACACACACACACACACACACACACACACACATGTACACAAAACCAGGAATGCAGGGCAATGAGTTTTCTTATACCCAAGGCCCAGCTTCTACAGTTATAAGTATTCTCTGTTCTTTTCTTATCTGAACCCTACATAAACTGTTTCCTCCACATAACCCACTGGAATACTTTAAAGCAAATCCTATTTATCATTTCATTTCACTCTTAAATGAGGAGAGAGAAAGAGAGAGAGAGACTTTATTTATTTATCCTTGCACTTGCCAGGCAAGTACTTGCTCTACTGAGCTATCTCCCTGGCCCTGAGACTTTAAAATCATGATCACAGGACCAGGATTTTATAGCTCAGAAGTATAAGTGCCTGCCTGACAAGCACAAGGTCCCCAGTTCAATCCCTAGTATGGCTATAATTAATTAATTAATTTAGTTATGATCACCTTGCCATTCATCACATCTAACAATTTTAACTATTATCTCTAAATATCATCTAATACCTGGTCAGTATTTAACTATCCCTACTAATCATTTACTTAGTTATTTAGTCGCTTGGAGTTTTTGAGGATCAAACCCAGGGCCTTGTGTATGCTAAACAAGTGATCTGCTCTAGAGCTGCAGTTTCAGCCCTTCTCATTATCTTTTTTAAGTTTGCTATTTGTGAAGAACTGTGGCTGGTTTTTATTAGAATCAGAAGTCAAAAAAAAAAAAGAATCAGAAGTCCACATTTCCTTCAACTGAAGTACATTTTTAATCTATTTTGGTCTATAATAACCCCCCTCCCATTTATTTCCCATGACATTTATCAAAGAAATCAACTCATTTGCTTCATGTGTGTTCCCATTTTCTGGATAGGGTGGATTCCTCTTTCATGGTGGTACCATGATCCTTTGTTCTGCATGGTCATCAGATCAGGAATCTTGACTCACCTCAAGTTTTGGCACCACAGTTCTTCCCTGGTCATGCCAGGCATGTTGGGAACATTACAAGGAGGCTGGACATCTGGCCTGTGCTTCCCGGTGAGGAAAGAGAAATTAACAGTGAGGTAATGGGTATCGGCCTCAACCTTCTAGCATCAATTTCCCCATTAACCCTTGGCCTCGTGGCTCTATTAGGTTGTTAAGAGAATGGTATCACCCTGTGTCATGAGTTCTCTTCTTTAGCTTTCACCACAGACTGAGTTCTCAGAGGGTATGAACGTCGTTTCCTTCTCTATGTCCTCAGTGTTTTTTATCAAGTGACTGAACCTGTGCTTATGTGGCTAAGAAATCTGAATCAGTATTGTTTTCTGCAACTTCTACAAACTCAGACCATAGCTTCTTTGTAATTTGAGAAAAGAAAAGAGCTTGTAACATCATAAAAGGTCTTGAGAGGTTATGTGTGCTTGTGGGAGAAACTCTGTGTGTGTGTGTGTGTGTGTGTGAGAGAGAGAGAGAGAGAGAGAGAGAGAGAGAGAGAGAGAGAGATCAGGCTCCATAGTGTCTGTCAGAGACTTCTTGTACCTTGTTTCCCTTTCTTTTCCCTGTTCAAAATGCTAGAGTTGCATTTTGACCAAAAGCAAGAACCCTTTTATAAATGTACCCAGGTAAATTTCAGAGCACAAGTACCAGCAAAGTGTCAAAGCTCCACCTCCTTCTTAGAAATTAGCCCCTGGCCCTTTTGCTTCTCCCCCTTCCACAGAGACCATCCTATGGCTTTACTCCTCAGCTTGCCTTCTCAACATTGAGTTCCTCGAGGTTACACCCTCAGAACATGGCTCTTATTTCTCTCCTCCTTTCCCTGTGGTCACAGGAACCATTCGCACATTCCTGTTCCCTACATCTAATCCTCTTTCTCTATCCTTTACCTAAGTACCTGCCTGCCAGTTACTTCTACCTGGAGGCCTTTCAATGATCTTAAACTCAACACCAAACTCATTGTTTTTAAAAAAAAAAAAAAAAAGCAACCACAGCCTGAAACCAAAGCACTGTGCACTTACACAGTCCAGTGGCCCTGCATAGCACTGCTCTTCACACGTTTGAACATCCAGGCAATAGGAAATCCTGCTGGGCTTCTGACCTACAACCTCATTGCTGTCAGCATCACAGCTCCTTTGCAGATCTTGTTGACTTCCTGCGAAGAAGTCCCAGGGAGCTTGCATTGCTCAGAAAGTGAAGTTCAGGTTTTCATCCTACATCCCAGCCTCCTCTTCATGACCTGGACCCAGCTTGCTTCTCCAGATTCATGTCTACTCATCACCAGTATTTTAAGGCCTGGTAAGATATGAAGGAATCTTAAACCAGGTGTGGTGGTGCATTCCTGTAATCCTAGCACCTGAGAGGCTGAGGCAGGATTGCCACCAGTTAAGGGCCTACTTGGGCTACATAGTGAGTTGATGATGCAGGGGAGAATGATCCCCAACATGAAGAGTTCGTGTTCTCTAAAACCGATGAATGAATTTTAGGAACAAACGGAGGTTATGAGCAGAATAGATTTATTAAGAGAAAGAAAGCTTCTGTCTAGGAAGAAGGACAGAAGGGGACCCGAGTGGGTTGCCCAAGAAGCTGTTTTCTTCCCGGGGTTTTATACAGGAGAGTCATGTGGTGAGGCGGGCCTAACGTTGTGGAGAAGACGTGGGACCTTGCCTGGGTGGGTATGGAGTGGGACAAAGACTATGGTCCAACCAATGAGATTACAAGCACCATTGCTCAGGTAAAATTGATTAACATTGGGATCCAATGGGAAGGCAAGTCACATAGCAAGTGGGCAAGAACTCTACCCATTGAGCTTGGGCTCGTGACTCTTTCCAGGATCTTTCAAGGTGATTGGTACCTACTTAGAGTTATCAATCCCTGATGCCCATCCCTAGGGAGGTATGTAGTTGTTTCTGTTTACTCTTGACTTGAGATTTGGCCCACAGCAGAGGAGTATCTGTTTCTAGTTGGAAGGTGGCCTTGTCTTCCATGTTGTCCTTGAGGGCCTGGCCCTGTCTGACTGCCTATAATATTTCTATCTAACTCAGCTGCCTACAACATTGAGACTAGTCTGGAGACCCTGTCTAAGTAAGTGAGTAAGTAAATATATATATATATATATATATATATATATATATATATATATATATATATATATAATTCTTTCCTTGCGCTTAAATGGACCTTGATTCTTTTCGTGACAGTGATTTCTTTTTTTAATTTCTATTTTTGTTTTAGACAGGGTCTCATTTCAGGCTGGCTTTAAACTCTTCCCACCTCAGCCTCCAAAGTGATGTACCACCATGCCCAGCTCATGATAAAATTATTACAGACAATTAGGTTATTTAGAAATATTATGGGCAGTCAGACGATGTTAGCCCGTGGATAGGTCAGGGAAGAAGACAATGAGTGCTAGCTGGAGCTGTATTCTTAGAAGGTCTGGCCTCAGGATGGAGAAATGGCTCCCTCCCTGTGCCTCCCCTCAGATGTAGAGCAGTGAGTAATACTCTAAACATGCATCAGTCACCTTGGGTGAAGGAGCAGAACCTCCCTGGCCTCTCCCTTGCAGGAAGGGTCCCTAGGCACCTGCCATGTGACCTGATCCCCATTTGATCACAATTACCTAAGGGACTATGCTCATAATCTTATCAGCTGACAAAACTTTTGTCCCACCTAGTGTTCACCTAGTGATTTCCCACGGGTCAATATTACCTAAGTGACTATGCGTGTAATCACATTAGTTCACTGTAGTTTTATCCCATCTTATCCCCTCCCACACACACACCTCATGGTTGTGCTCTATAAAATTCCCTTGAGAAGCGAGGTCCCCAGGGACACCCCCCTTGAGATCACTTCTAGCTCTCTTAGATACCCTTCTATTATTTGAATTATGTGGAGGTTCCATAGCAAAATAAATGTTGCAGTGAAGTAGAAAATCTTCTCTTTCCCTTTTTTCTTACAAAAATCCCAGTCACTATCAGATCTGACATTGCTCTAAGACAGTAGAAGTTGGACCTTTCTACAGCCCTGGTCTCTGGCCTCACTCCTTGGTAATGATTGGGGGGGGGGGCCCGCTAGTAGACCCATAGAGGAGTAAAACAACAGCCACCTTGAGGTAAATCCTACAACTGAAGGAAATGTTGTCCTCATTCTCACCATCTGTATTGATTTTCTGGGTCCTTGGTGAGAGCTGGCCTCAAATTTCGCCAAGGAATGCGCATTATCAAGATTTTGAATGAACGTTAACAAAGAGAAAGGAATTACAAACAAAGAACAATACACAAGGATATGCAAGTTTGTGCCTCCCTGTACCTTGCCAGGGCAAAGTTGCAGTCTGACCCTGAGAGAAAGAGCAGGGACTTTTTTGAAGAACAGTAAGAGGGAGTCTGTCACTCCTGGCTGCTTCCCAGAAGAAGGAAACACTGAGGGGTCATAGGACTAAGCATCTCTGGTCCCCTTTGGGAAATGATGCTGGCGTTTTCTCATGACTCATGCAATCTACACATAGTTATGTCATGCTTCTCGTCTCTAGAATACGTGTGCATTTTTGTGTTATTTCTATCACAGTCTAGCACATTCTATCACATTGTATAAAATGTCACCTTTTTTCTCTATCTCGATATTTTACTTCCCAAAAAGTGAATCTATGTGCCTTTTCTTTTTTCTTCCTTTTTTTTTTTTTTTTTTTTTTTTTTTTTTTTTTTTTTTTTTTTTTTTTTTTTTTTTTTTTTTGGTGTGATACCAGGGATTGAACTCAGGACCTTGCACCTGCCAGACAAACGCTTATTCCGCTGGGCTATCTCCCTGTCCCTTTTTTATTTTTTTTGAGATAGGGTATTGCTGTGCAGCTCAGTCTGGCCTTGAGCTCACCTTGTACCACAGGCTGGCCTTGAATTCTCAGTGATCATTCTGCCTCAGCCTCCCAAGTGCTGGGATTACAGACATGCACCATCACATGACCAGCAGTGATACTCTATGTTTATCATGTTCCAGGTATTTATTCACATGTCTTCTCTCAGAGACCATGAAAGGCAATACATCTCAAACTATAAATACTGTTTAATACTACAAATGCTGGTGAAATTTAAGTAACACCAAATGTGTCAACACCCACCCAGAGCTTTGCCCATTAACAAAAAATGATCCTTTATGATTTGAGGTTCATCTATGAGTTTTTTTTTTTTTTTTTTCAATTTTTTATTATGGCCAAAATGAGAAGTACATTCATGATTTTCTAAGGGACATTTCATTGGGAAAAGAAGAATTCATATTTACAACAAGGCCTAAGAGTAGATATTAACTAGCTTCAAAGCCCCCAGTAGATCATTGCTGAAGAATTTATCAATAGGCCATAGCATAGATATAATGGAGTTCACACATGGCTTACTTCTAAGGTTCTATATTGATTTAGTATCCCAGTAGAATTAAAAACAGAAATTATGCTTTGGGTCTGAGGAAACAGTGAGGAGTCAGTCTACGATTTGGCAGACAATTTTAAAATGGCAAAGAGAGGAGTACTTAGACTACATTGTCAAAGTAGCCCTTTCCTTGAATATATAAAAATTAAGATGGCAATAAAATGCTCCTAACAAATAAGTGAGTATGAGCAGAAAAACAAAGAACAGCAAGCCTCAGTGTTTAAATGTTTCCTAATCTACCCATCATCCGAGACCTACCTGTTGGAGTCTCCTGAGTAGATAGATGCTCAGACTGGCTTCCCACCAGGAACAGTGCAAAGAAGTCCTTGTCCACTTGGAAAGACTATTACAAAGCGAAGGTCGTTCAGTCCCACTTTTACCCCAAGCCTTCAAAATACTTTGAGACTGGCTACACTGATTACCTTAAACAGAGGACCCAGGAATGATTTTCAGTATCCATCTAACTGGTACCACTACCAGGTCTTATATCCTTTTAAGGGCAGAGGGTGTTATCTATAAAGAGACCTTGAGCCCTTTCTTTTATAGATGGAAAAACTCAGATCCCGAGAAGCCTCACGTTCCCCAGGCCTGTCAGAGGCTGGGCATCCAGACTCCCTTCCTTGGCTCCCCATCCCAACCTCTTTGCTCCCAGGCCTCTCAGCAGTTGATCAATGAGTGAGGTGAGCCCAGGGCCAAGCACCAAGGTTGCAGACATCTCTTCCCATCCTAGAAAACTCTCCTGGTAGTGATACAGAGGAAAGAAACTCCCAAGCTGCTACATGTCTGGTATGAGTTACTGTTCTCTAAACTAGAAGCATGAATTTTAGGAACAGTGGAGGTTAAGAGCAGCATGTATTTATTGGGGGAAAGAAAGCTTCTGTCCCAGAGAGGGACAGAGGGGTAACAAATCGGTTGTCAAAGACCTTGCCTTTTCTAGGGATTTTTGTGGAGCAAATCTACTGTGTGAGGCAGGTCCACGGTTGGAAATATGGGAACTCACAAGGTGGGCATGAGGTTGGACCAAGCTGCAGTCAACTAATAAAATTAGGAGCATAATTGCTTAGGTAAAATTGATTAAATCAAAATCAAATGGGGAAGCACGAGTGGGCATGAATACAGAAGAGGCTTTTCCTGTAGGAGCTCGGGTTAGTGACTCTTCCCCTCTTTCTCAAGGTGATAGAGACCTAAGTAGAGTGCCAGTCCCTGGTGTTTATTCTTGGGGGTGCATCCGCTTGATCTTTTGTCTTGAGGTCTGGGTCACAGCTGGAGGTGCCTGTCTCCCCAACGGCTGCAAGGCTTCCTGTCTCCTGCACTGGCTCCTTCCAAAGCCCAGCCCTGTCTGACCACCTGTGCAATTTGTGTCTAACTGAGTCGTCTACAGCAGCAGGAAGGAAGGGGACCCAGCGCACAGGTTGGCTGCTGCGCCTTGTCAGTGGAAGTCTTTGTAGGGACCTCAGAGTCTCGAAAGTGCTGACTTTCCTCTCTTTTTGTTCCTGAAATGGTTACTGCCCAAGTTGTTGGCCATATACGCACTACGTAACCCTCTGCACTTCTCAGCAGCCAGGTAATATCTCTGAGATTCCTCTGTGGGTCAGACTTGTGGGTCAGAACAGAGATGGGCTAGCCGCTGACCACACAAAGAAATGACAGTGTAGTTTGTCACACAGACCTCATTTCTCTCACCAATTCACCCAAAAAGGGAACAAAACAAACAAAAGAGCATGAAGTACAGTGATTTCCTCATAAGAAAATGGTGTGTGTTAAAAACATGAATTTGGAGGCCACACCTTGTGGATCAAATCCTGCGGGTCCCTTTCTTAGCTAGGTGACTTTGGAAGTTACTGAGCTTCTTAGTGTATATTGATAATGATAACGACTTCAAAATGTTGTTGAAAGCATGAAATGATTCTGTGTAGACTACGTAGCACACTGTGGGCAACCATTCACCACACACACTAGCGATCACTCGGTATGGAGAGCTCAGCCAGGGACAAACAACCACAGCAACAATTCTTCTCATTTCAGTGGTAATGAAAAATCTCATTTCCTCTGTACCAGAGAGAATTAATGAAATGATCAAAAAAATGTCCTGGCTGTCAAGAGTTGCAAGCCCTGTTTCTGTCCTGTAGCAGTTCCTCATCGCTGCTGTTTTCTGCTTCCCTACAGTGTCAGTACGTATACCTACATCAGTGCGTGAGAGACGTCCTCAGAGCAAGGAAGCTCCGGAGTGAACAAGAAAACCCCCTGTTTCCAATCTACGAAAATGTGAATCCAGAGTATCACAGAGGTAGGATCTCACTCCATTTACTCTGACATACACTTTTCAAAATATGGTCAGCCTAAAAAATATTACTAACCTAATATTCTCCTGATATGTATGCTTATCTCTTCTTCTATCCAGAGGGTCCTCAAAAAGAATGGAACAGGGAGGAGAAGCAATGTGGGGGTTACAGCTGAGCAGCAGTTCCTTGTGGTATCTTGTTTATTTATTTATTTTTATGGCCAGCTCAGCCTGCCCTAAGGGCAGGGCTGGTGCAGCATGTGGTGCCGGGGATCAAACCGCGGTCCCTGTAGCCGCCTAAGCTTTCCTAAGCAGGCGCTTCAGACCACTGAGCCATCCTGCTGGGCTAGGCCTCAAACTCTTGAGTTCAAGGATATTCCCCCTTTAGTCTGCTGTGTGGTGGAGTTATAGCCACATGTGCCACACTTGACTCAGTGTATTCTTGAGGATATTGTAACAATACAATACAACGATACTTATGGTACTATATGTATTGTTGTATGTTACCCTGTTTTTGTCTTTGTTTCTGCTATTTGCTTGTGCTTTTACTCTTCAAAATAAAATATTTTTTTAAAATCCTAGTTGAATTCCTATTGGTTAGTGAAATTCTGTATCTTTTCTAACATTTTTACTATTTTTATTGTCATTAAAAACAAAAAATAACAGCCGGGTGTGGTGGCTCACACCTGTAATCCCAGCACTCGGGAGGCTGAGGCAGGAGAATTGGTGTGAGTTCAAGAGCAGCCTGGGCTACAAAAGTGAGCTCAAGGCCAGCCTCAATTGCATGTCTCAAAAAGACAATAAATAAATAAAGTTCTACAAAGTACTGTCTATGGTCTCAAATTTAATCCTGAGGGGATTTGACCCTGGAAGATA